>CAUYPK010102634.1:0-21021 GCA_963574355.1 Loris lydekkerianus
CATGGTATACATGTACCACAATTTGCTAGTCCATTAGTGGGTCAATGGGCACTTGGGCTTCTTCCATGACTTAGCAATTATGAATTGGGCTGCAATAAACATTCTGGTACAGATGTCTTTGTTATATTGTGACTTTTGGTCTTCTTGGTATAAACCTAGAAGAGGAATTATAGGATCGAAAGGCAGGTCTATTTTTAGGTCTCTAAGTATGGGAAGAGAGGTCTTTCTGCCTCACTAGCAAGAACAACTCCAGAAAACCCAAAGGAAACTGCCAAGCCTGTGTTTGGTGCGTGGCAGAACTTGCAAAAGACAAAAACTGGTGAGTGGCTGAAAGCACAGAGCAACTCCTCACACGGGCTCCGACGGCTCCTGGGAGAGAAAACCAACTAGTGCTACTCACCACCACAGACATTCAAAGATAAACAAGGTTGTTTTTCATTTTAAGAGCAACTTAGGGGGGGCGGCGCCCGTGGCTCAAAGGAGTAGGGCACCCACCCCATATGCCGGAGGTAGAGGGTTCAAACCCAGCCCTGGCCAAAAAAAAAAAAAAAAAAAAAAAAAGAGCAACTTATTTGCTTTACATAAACGTACACCTGAATCCAAACTGCAAGCTGATGTGTATAAATCCCGATTTCTACCTTCCTCTCTTACTGTTTCCACAGTAAGAGCGGTGTGTGGTCTCGCAGTTGGGATCTGATTTACGCAAGTATCATCAGCACTGCAGCACACTAATATTTTAGGGATTAAAACCTTAATGCCACTGTATAAAGCACTGCATAGCATGTTACTCTAAGCACCATGCTTTTGGTCATTATGAATTCAACTCTGATGCATTTATAGGGTTGACCACTGCGTGTATATTATTTGCTACACACCCTTTTCTCCATCCTCTCAAGCATTCAGGCACTTTCCTCAAGTCGTATTTTAGCACTGGGTGGTACTACCTGCCACTGTAATGATTTGGCCTAATCCTGTCTTTTGAAGACCAGGCTGTTAACAGCAGAGCCAGGGCTAGAATCCAGGTCTATGCAACGCTGGGTCCTGACTCAAAACCCTGCTCTATGACCTCCTCTCTAGAAGATGGTCACCATGGAAGAACAGTTTACAAGAGGAAGTGAAAAGGACAAGCACACCAACTCAAACTGACCAGAATGGATTTGAACAAGCAGGACAAAACTGTGACTAGATAAAAATCAAATAACATGTACTCAAGTGAAAACTCCCAGGGACTCATTTTCAAATATGTTGAAAAGTTCAATTACTATAATTGCCTTTCAGGCTTTGATAATAGTTAATATTGTGTAATACCTTTCATCTGTAAGTTCTCAAAAGACCGTAAAACTGGTGTGATTACTCATTTTATAGATGGGGAAACTGAGGCATTGGGTGGAATAAAAACTTTCCCAAGTTTATACACAGAAACAAGAGTGAGATTTAGCTTGTGACTTCGCTGTAAATCACAGAATCTTGGAGGTTTGGGGTCTCTGGTAATTACCTGGCTCCACCCTCTGAGGTAGACATTAAAATGCGGAAAGTTCTAATGATCAGCCGAAGGTCACAAAGCTAGTTAGTAGGTGAGCTGCAAGAAAACCCACGCCCTCTGAACCTGACTGCTGGGCTTTCTTGTTCACATGGCCTGAATATGTAGTCACCCGTTGGGATCTGTGGGGATGGACTACAGGACCTTCTGCACGTACCCAAGTCTAAGTATGCTTGAGTCCCTGCTACGGAATGTCCCAGTAGTTACACCGTCTATCCACATCCTCCCGTATTCGCTAAATCATCTCCAGATTGCACATAATACCTAATACAATGTAAGTGCTATGAAAATAGTTTTTATGCTGTGTTGTTTTTTATTTTTATTATATTATATTTTATTACTGTATTTTTATTTTTCTCAAATATTTTTGAGCCTTGCTTGGTCGAATCTGGATGTGGGACTGGGATAGGGAGGGCTACCTGTATTCCTGCTCAGGCAGATGTGACGTGAGCCCCAGAAGGGACTTCCCAAGGGGCGAGGTACTTTCCAACCTCAGAATCATGCTTCTTCCCATGTTCTCTGGAGGGACAGTCAGATCTAGGGGAGCTGCTTATCTGTCCTTCTGCTGAGCCTGTGAAGACCCAGTTTGAGACCCAGGCTGAGGATAACCTATTGGCTCAGGAAGTCCACCTGGCAGTCCTTGTTTTGATGAGTAAGGTGCATCTTGCAGATTCTTCACTGCACCCACTGCCTCAGAGGTGGTCAGCTGTCAAAATGGAGGCCCAGCAGTTGCTGAAATGGCCTGGCAGCATTTGGTGACTACTAATTGGGCTTATTGGTTCCATTAAAGCTTCTTACTGGTGTCTTATCCTCCAACTTAAAAAATACTTAGGATTCTTCCACTTATAGGCCACCCCTAAGCAAAGAACATCCTCTTATTTTTCCTTTAAATATTCTTTTGGCAACCACAAGAGATGGCAACCCTGCTACAGTTGAAAATGTGCTCCACATCAAAGCCACCCTTTCTTTTCAGTAGACTCACAGAGCTTTTTATTCCCAGCCCTCTTGAATACTCTAAATGCCAGCAGTGTTTACATTTTTGTCCGGCCTACACGTCTTTTCCTGCTTAAGAACCATATGCCCTATCACTTTAGTCATGTGGCTAACACACCCTGCTTCCTTCCTTTTCCTCTGGCTCTTCTGGCTTCGGACTCAGTTACACCCATCCTGGCTGGTAGTACAGTAGGGAACATAAAAAAAAATATTGGTTCTTGCCAATGCCCTCTGACATGGTTCTCTTGTGCAGGATAGAAAGCATTCCAGCTACTCAGCAGCCTGAAAGTCATCAGTGTCCCTCATTATGCTAAGTGTCTCAATAAATGTTCTCTGATAGTGATCATTATAGAATTAATCTCATCTGAACTCTACTTTGTATTGCTCTTGTAAGGAGTCCTTAGTGAACAGGAGTCAGGAAGCAGAGGAATAATGTTTGGGTTTGGAAAGAAGGTAAAAACCAAAGAGTCTATAATCCATGTCTTGCCTCAAAGTAAAGGTAGAAACCCTGGTCTACCCATTGGCACCAGGTAGGAAAATAACAACAGTCATGTTGGAGGCAGCAAAGCCATTAACAGTCTCCTTCTCTAATCCTATTAAAGTAGAGAGAAGTGAATTTTCCAGAGAATTCTTCATTCTTTCACAGGACAACCCTTTGAAATATCAAGTCAAGCCATCTTCTTAGGTTGTGGCTGAGCTCATTAATTCAGCCATTCAACAAAGTATTTACTGACTGGCTACCAGATCTGGGGCACTCTGCTAAGTTCTGAAGATAGAACACAGGCTATACCCACATTGTGAAGTTTACAATTTAGTACAAGACTATATGTGGGTTTCCTATCTCACCCAAGGAGGTCAAGTCAAGTCAGTCAGTTGACAATTAAAAAATATATATATATTCATGGAGTACAGGGAATTATATAAGGGTGTAGACTGATGTTAAGATGTTTAGTTATGAGCCCTGGTCAATCTGAAAGCTGCAAAATATCCTGCTTCCCCAGCAGGGGACACTAATGAGCACTTGGACATAGACAGTAGCCAAGGCAGCCTTTGGGTGCTCTCTAGGAATAGGGTGGACTAGCAGAGATTTCCACCAGCTTGCCAGTTCTGGAACATTCCAAGTGGGCCCAGCACTCTGTGCTAGGTACATAATCTCCTTTAATACTCACAATAACCCTTAGAAAGAGATTTTGTTGTTTCTGCTTTATGGAGAAACTGAAAGTTGGAATTACTTGTTCAAGGTCAACAGCTAATGTCAGGCCTGAGCTCAGATCTCTGGACTCCAAAGGTCTTGATTTTGGGGGACCTTGACATTATGTCTCTCAAACTATAAAAATTAAGATCTATGATGCAATAACTTAAAACTGAAAATCTACCAAAGTCAAGAAGCTATTTGGCAGTTAAATTCATAAATAGGGTGGGTTTCAGCCGTGAATTATTATCCCTCCACTTTTCCTTATCTGGGGTATTTAACTAAAAAAATCTTCAGACTCTGTTGCCTTTGATGATTTTACACACACACACACACACACACACACACTCCCTTACATCAGTTTCAAAAGACGTATTTCACATCTGGATCTACTATTTCATTTTTTGCCCCAGTCCAGACCACAACAAAAACACTAACACAAAAACATGAGTAAAAGGGAATTACTGTAGGAGAATTCACATGGGAATTGTTATTTAGAAATCATGTCCCTGAGCTCCACTCGTTCTGCCTTTCTGATCCAGTTTATCCCCAATTCTCAAGACAATATAATGGTTTGTCATACCCTAAAGGAGAACAACAACAACAAAAACTGTACTTCAAAGCACAGAAACTCTGCACTAACTTAAAAGAAATGATCAAGCAATTTAATACGAAAATGAGTTAAACTTATTAAAAAAAACAAACATAATTTGAGTCCTATTGAATGAAGCAAAAGAAATAATTAGTTTTTTTTTCTTTTTTAAGGCAGATCATTTTGGAAGGAAATCAGGCTTTTGTAAGAAATCCTATGCTCATTGAGTGTGGTCAGGTGGTTGCAACATGGTCATGAAATGCGGGATTCATGGCCCTCTTCTCCAAATTGTGAATGTCTGAGGACTGTAAGCCTCCAGGAAAGTAGTATAAGAACTCTGTGCTGTTTGGCTGTCTATGATATCAACATGACTTTTACAATATGATGTTAAAACTGGTGATCTCTACAAGATGCCGGGAACTTACAGCACAAATGGACTCATTATGCCATGATACAGCTTGGCAGGCAGAAGGGCATTGTGTGATGAAAATAGTGATCAGGAGACATCAGTGAAAAGGGGTGTGTGTTTACATCAGTGTCTGTGGGAACTCATGTAAAGGGTCACCAGCAGACAGGAAGCCCAGACAATCATGATGGCACATGGTCAGCTTCAGAAGGCACTAAGGAGGGAGGTGTGAGGAAGAGTTGTGTGTTTATAGAGTCGGAGCTGTGAGCTGATCTGTAGGCAAAATATAAAGCCTGGGTTAGAAAAGTGAGCTGGCTATAAAAAGAGAGCAATGAGGTAGGGAAAAAGACAGACCAAGATTAAGAACAGGAATACTGGATGAGAGGGTTTTGAAAAAGATTATTTTCTCTATACTGATGAAGATAAGTTTGCATTATTACTGATTTATAAGTATCTATCATATACTAGAGTCTGTTTTGAATATGCATATGGAATATTCATTTTTAAGCTAAGGGCCTCTGGGTCATGGCTTGTTAGTCTAATACCAGAGATAGGGTGTCTCAGGCAGGAGCCACCACTCAGAACACTTCCCAGCATGAGAAGCAGTAGAAGAGCAGCCAGTGTTGAGCCCATTCCACGGGGACACTGAGATAGATATTCTCAGTACAGACAAATAGACCCAGCTGCAGCAGGAGAAAGACACCCCAGCCAGAGTAGCACTAAATGTGTCCCAATTAAACACAATTACTATTCCAATTAAGCAACTGTCATGGCTATCAAGAAATTCAAAAGAGTTGGTTGGGTGATAGCCTGATTAAGTGCGTTTACTGATTTGGTGCGCCATGGTGATTACTAGTAATCCTCAGTGCCTACATACTTCTCTGAGTGCTCTGGGAGTTACCATTTGCAGGGATTCTTAAATGAAGATGGTACTGGGAGTGAAAAGAGTGCCTCACTCAAAGGGAAATATTTGAATGGCCAGCATAGGTTCTGATGAAACTGCTAATGCAGATGCCAAAGATTTTCATGGGATTCGGAACCATCCCCTCTCCCTGGCCATCTCATGTCTTGTGATCTAACCAGCTCTTAGCAGTTTCTTGGTCAAGCATTCTGGCCTTGCTTCCTCCTTTTGCTTGGCTGGCAACTCTCACATAGACATCAATGGCAAAGAGCTGTCAACAGTTCATAAAAGGATCAAACACCTTAAGATGTTGTATACAAGTTCTAGTGATGTTTTCAAATATACTTCCTTTCCTAGTTCCTCACAGATAACCTTTTGGCATCCAGCAAAGCAATTTGGAGGGCGGATAGCCAGTCCTGATTTGGGGGAAATTTTTCCACCCAGTGTTTGTCATCATACATGGTTTAGTTTGAGACATTTCATCAATGGAACCTTGTGTTGTTCCTTTTAGCAACCTTCCTCTTCCTGGGGATAGAAGTCAAGGCAAGGCCTTTCAAAGGAGGCCAATTGTAAAGAGCTGGGCTTACTTTCACGTCTGCCATCACAGCTCTTAACCATTCCTCCCCAAAGAGAAGCAAAAGAAAACACAGGTTTCATGAGGACTGTTCCTTCCATGCCAGCCTATTTCCAAGCAAGAAAGAGTTTCCAAATGAAGTAAAGGTTTCAGATTTTTTTGTTTTCTGAAAATTTCCTACTCTGAGTCTAAATATGGGTAAAGAGAGTGCTTTAAGAGGACTTAGAAGATAAAGAGCAAGAATATTTTGTTGGCATTATACCCACAGCTAGTTTTTCTTGCTTTCTGGGGTCAGAAGCACTGAATGGATGAGCCAGCAAGGAGGAGGTGAGATTGAACCATTATTAAGAAATTACAATCTCTAGTCAACCTATGAACTTAAGGACCTTTTTGAGACCTTGAAGCTTTTCTCAATTGGAGTTTCTCATGTGAACCATAAAACAGAAAATTACTTAAGTGACTGTTTTCTCAGTTCTCCCATGGATGACAAATGCATAGAAGAGAAGTCAGTTCATTATATGATAGAAACCTTACAGCAATTAGAGATAAATTCCATCCTTGAACTGGTTGAGAAAAACCATTAAAGAAACACCACACCCAAGGCTCAAACCTGGAGACAGACAAGATAAAAATTTCTTTTTCAAGAAGCACAGATAATTAAAGTGATTTAAAAATAAACATGAGGACTTTTGGGATACCCTCTGCATGTATGTAATTCCAATTTCACTTTCATGTACCATATAACCTCTATATAGTAGACCACCTTCCTACATTGACCACCTCCTTAAGTTGACCTAGTTTAATAGACCAGATGTGTACCACATGTACTCAATGGAAGACTGACCTCCATATATTGACCACCTCTGTAAGTTGTATCTGGACCATGCAAACTATGACACACAATATTAATTTACTCTCTATAACTTGACCAGTTGAGTGCATTCTATACCAAGGAGTGGAAAGTGTGGGCTTTGCCTCCTAGTTGTGTTATTTTTTCTTTAGTATTAGTTCTTTTTTTTTTGAAACAGAGTCTCACTTTGTCACCCTTGGTAGAGTGTTGTGGTGTCATGGCTCACAGCAACCTCAAACTTCTGGGCTTAAGTGATTCTCTTGCCTCAGCCTCCCAAGTAGCTGGGACTACAGGTGCCTGCCACAACACCCAGCTATTTATAGAGACTAGGTCTTGCTCTGGCTCAGGCTGGTCTCGAACCTGTTAGCTCAGGCAATCCACCCACCTTGACCTCCCAAGTGCTGGGATTACAGGCATGAACTACCACGCCCAGCCCAGTATAAGTTCTTTTTTCATGTTTTGTTATTACCACATGCTGAATTAGGCCTAATGTCCTACTGTTTATCACCTGTTGTAAAGGTTTTTTCAACATGAAGGACTGGTCTGAATTGTAGGTATATCTTACAATTGCTGAAAAAATTTAGAATTAATCAAGAAATAATGGCCCAAAAGAAAGAACTGAATGAGCTGACATTGAAGGAAAAGGTTGATCTTCTACATTTCCTTGAAAACAGCAGCCAGAGAAAGATGGCAGAACATTTTGGTATTATCAAGACCACAGTTAGCTACATCCAAAAGCATAAACATGAATATTTAGAGAGATATGGTAAGGAAAGTGGAGGATCACAGCAGAAAAGGAGGACACCTTCCCTCAATGAAGTCAATGAAGGCTGGTTCAAACAATGAGAGCAGTTAGTACCCAAATATCTGAGCTAAGGATCCAAGACATTGCTAAAAAATTCTCACAGGATGATGTGGTAGATTTCCAAGCATCAAGTTCGAGAAATTTAAACTGCATTAGGGGAGAACTCAGAAAGTCTTGTGGGGTGAATCCAATGAAATTCCAGTAGAAGTTGTAGAAGAGGTCATCAAAAAATGCCCAGACTTCACAAGAAGATTCAAAGATGATGATATCTTTAATGCTGATGAGTGTAGACTTTCTTTCAAGGCAATGACTGTGACAGGAGCCTCATTATGAAAAATGACAAATTTAAGTGTGGAAAACTTTCCAGAGAACATTTCACAGTTCTGCTTTAGTTCAACAGGAGAGAAACTAAAGCCCTTGGTGTTTGCTAAATTGGCAAAGCCATGTACATTCAAGAACCTGAAGCCTCAGAAACTTCTTGTCACTTGGAAATCAAACACATGCTCCTAGATGACTGGTGCCCTGTTGGTAGAGTGGATAAGGAGTATTAACCAAGAAATGAAGAAGAAATAGTCTATTCTACTCACAGTAGGCACCTGTCCTGGCCATCTGCACGTAAATCATCTTACAAACCTGTTACTGAAATTTCTGCCTCCAAACACTAGTTCAAAAATCCAACCTCTTGATCAAGACATCAACATTTAAAAGGCACTGTTCCTACAGTGGGTCATTATAAAACACAAACCTGTGGTTTGCCTGTGGAAACAACTTCATCCATTCCATCAGTTAACGCTCTGATGCTGTCCTCTGGGTCAGTTCTTCTTGGAATGAAGTTCAGCCAGAAATAATACAGAAGTGTTTCAAGAAAGTTGTAGCTGTCACAACCCGAAAGCATGATATTTTGGCCCTATGAGACAGTCCATCTCCCATGGCAGAATTAGAAGGAGCCGATTTTGAAGGGTTTTTTTTTGTTTGTTTGTTTTGTTTTTGCGGTGGATAACGAGGTGACAGCCTGTAATGAACCTGACCCAGAAGCAATTTTCTAAGTGATGTGATAATTGCCTGACATACAGACCAGCATAGAAGGGCATGAAGCAGCAGATGACGTGGAAGAAACAAGTGAGGATGACAGAGAAATTGCAGAGACTCCAAAAGAAGATGTCAGGCATCTGATAATGCAGTTAGTCATTTGCTAGGGAAAAACACCCAGGTATGCTGATGGTGCAGCCAGCCTTGAGAGTTTCTCCACTTACATTTGTAATAAGAATAAGAAATGGACCAAGACTACTGTTTCTTCAGAAAGACTGATGAACCATGAGGAAACAGTAAATGTATTGATTTTGTATGATACTGTATGTATGATTTTACTATGTTTTTATTTTTTTTATGTTTTGATTATGTATAATTTTGTATAACATTATCTGATAAAAGCCATATAAAGAAGTAAAATAGGTTTACATATCAGTACAGCAGGCCTATTTCCATAAGTTGACCACCTCCATATGTTGACCAGTTTGTTACAGTCCCTTGAGTGACCAACCTACAGAGATTCTACTGCAATCACAAAGTTTAAGGAAAATTTTTTCTGATGAACTAAAAGGTTCCCAAGTCCTTTAAAGCTTTGTTTTTTTCTTTTTTTCTTTTAACACTTTAGATGTGAAAGTCAAAACCAAAGGAAACAAAATCATTCCACTTTGGATTCAAATGACCAAAACAAGCACATATTTTCCATAATATCAACTCTATAGCAACGCATCAGTTTCTCCTTTCCAATGAAACAAACATTTTGTTGAGGACTGCCTGGGTGATGGGTCTTAGGGGCCGGTTAAATATTTCAGTTGTAAATGAGATACTATCTGTTGTTAAGGTGCCCATAGTCAGTGCAGGGAGAAGGACAAGCACAAAGATGACCCTGGGAGTGAGAAGCAGAGACGGATGAGACAGACTGAGGAAACGAAATCTTTAAGGTTTAGTGTAGATTGAAGGAAGGGGCTAATTTGGGTGATGGCTTTTTCCCAGGTCTTAAATGAGGCAGAATTGATTTCTTGTGGTTGTGGTTATCGTGATTGTTATTGTTACGTGAATGGAAGGAGAGATGGTGACAATCAGCTTAGAACTGAAAGAATTTGGAGTTTTGGTACAGCATTCACTTGAAGGGATATTGTGAATAGCCAGAGACAGGTCTGACTTTTAGGAGAGAGATCTCACTGGAGCTGCAGACCTGAGAATTAGTAGAAGTCATGGAATATGTTCAGCTCATTCCTGGAAGATGTGTTTATTGAGGATAGCAAAGGTCTCAATGATGATGAGAGGGGTTTTGAATTGAAATGTGACTCAAAATCACACCTCATTAAAATGGAACAGTAAGCAACATTATAAAATTCACTATTTTTACAATATTATACTGGTGGAGAGTCAGAACTGCTTCATATAGCTGTGTAGTCTGTGCACTGAATAATTCCAGGGGCTTCTTTTACAGAGACTGTGACATGCACAGAGCCTGCTGGATTTATGCATCGTAGTGGTTGGTCCTGCATAAACCAAGAAATTTACTCACAAGGACAAGAATTTTTCTTCCCTTTTTGAATTAAAAAGAGTTGTTTTTTCCTTATTTAATCTTAGAATTCCAAGGCCTATACACAAATCTTCACCTCTGTTACTTTCCCCTAAACAAGCATCCTAAGTAAATGTCTCCATGGGCTGGGTAGTTAAAAAATATTTTGTGAACTAAGCTTCTTATAATCAAAACAAAAAAGAGGCCTAATGGATGGCTTTGCACACTCATCAACTGTGTGTGATGAGTAACTGAGTGGCTTAATCTAGAAAAATGAAAGATGGGACTATTCTCTCGCTGTGACTCGAGAATGAATATCACAGAGACTGAGAGATTCAGCTGTCATTCAGTCTTCTCAGTTTATCCTCAGGTCCCCTGAGTCAGGCCTGAGGTGATCTGAGAAAGAGCTACCTCTGCTTCCCCAGGAGCAGCCCATTTCTCTCACTTCCCTGTGGTGTGGTTCATTTATTTGTAGACTTTTTAATTACTTAAGGGTATGTCCATCTGTTGTAAAATACACCATTGAAAAATACAGAAAGCCAGAAAGGAGAAACAAAAGTTACCTATGGCACACCTTTGAGTATAAAAACACACATTTGGTTTTTCCTTCTGGTAGACATTCACACGTCAGTTATACGAAATCATGATCATTCTGTAATGCTGTCTTATAGTCCATCCGATGTGATTAATATTTTTCTTCAATATGCTTTTAAAACATAAATGAATGTTTATAGAATAGTTTACAGAAAAGTTGCAAGGGTAGCCCAGAGTGTTTCCATATATCCCAAACCCAATTTCCAAATTAGTTGTGAACATTGTCACAACTAATGAATCAGCACTGATACATTAACTAAACTATTCATATTTCACAAATTCCCCCTAATGTCCTTTTTTTCTATCCCCAAATTCCATCCAGGGTCCCATATACATCTAATTCTCCTCTTTTCTGTGACAGTTTCTGACTATTCTTGTATTTTTATGAACTTGACATCAAAGGAGTACCAGTCAGACGTTTTATAGAATGCTTCTAATTTTCTATTTTATATAATTTTTTTTAATGGTTGGGTGGATATTATGAGCTTTTGGAAGAAAGACCATGTAGGTAAAGTTCCATTTTCAGCATATCATATCAGGATCAGTATCGTATCAGGGCTTATCACGGATGAGATAACTTTGATTACCTGCTGAAGCAGGGCTTTCTGGGTATATTACAAAGTTACTTTTTTTTTTTTTTTTTTGCCTTTTCAGACTCTACTTTTTGGAAGCACAATCCATTCAGCTGGTGTGGAGTTCAGCTCCACCATCTTGAGGGAGAAGGATCTACATAAACTACTGTGAATTTTTCTGTATGAGAAATTTGTCTGTTCCTTATGTATTTAGTCATTTATTTATACCAGTATGAACTCATGGCTATTTATGTTAGCCTTTTGCTTATAATCCAATACTATGTCATGTATTTTATTGCTTAAATAGTTCTAGTTTTGGTTACTGGGAGCTCTTTTGGGTTGACTCCTAGGTTCCTTTGACATGTCTTCTTCACTCTTTTGGTTTTTTGTGTTATTTCTTCTGTTTTGTTTTTTGAACATTTCCTTACTGCCTAGCACTAAAAACATGTTCCAGGGTTATCCTATATGCTCTCTTACTTGGCCTGAGAATCAGTCATTTCTCTCCAGGGAGTCCTGGTTTCTTTTACTAGAGAACAGTATTAAAAAGAAAGACCTGAGCAATAGGTGTGCTTATTACTCCTGCAATATCATTTCTTCTAGGCCCTTTTAGCTGATAGAGCTAGGCAACCTAAGTAGTACACTAATCCACATACATACGCATATCCATAATTATTTCTAACCCTATTCATATGTATCTATATCAAGTTAAACATGAGTTCACATTAGTGTCTCCAACTTGAATACATTACCACATGGTTCATGTGCTGGTTTTATATATAATTTGAAATATTTGCATCAAACTGGTTAACATAGCCTTCATGGCATTTTCTTAGTCATTGTGTTAAGACATTTATATTCTACATTTAGTAAATTTCACATATACCCTTGTAAGATGCACTGTAGGTGTAATCCCACCCTTTCCCCATCCTCCCACCTCCCCTACGTTCCCTCTCCCCCTTTCTCAAATTCTTAGGTTATAATTTGGTTATAGCTTTCATAGGAAAGCTATAAATTAGTTTCAGAATAGTGCTGAGTACATTGGATACTTTTTCTTCCATTCTTGAGATACTTTCCTAAGAAGAATATGTTCCAGCTCCATCCATGTAGACATGAAAGAGGTAAAGTCTCCATTTTTCTTTAAGGCTGCATAATATTCCATGGTGTACATATACCACAATTTATTAATCCATTCGTGGGTCAATGGGCACTTGGGCTTCTTCCATGACTTATCAATTACAAATTGGGCTGCAATAAACATTCTGGTACAAATATCTTTATTATAATGTGATTTTTGGTCTTCTGGATATACACCTCGTAGAGGAATTGTAGGATCAAATAGCAGGTCTATCTTTAGATCTCTAAGGGTTCTCCAAACATCTTTCCAAAAGGAACATATTAGTTTGCATTCCCATCAGCAGTGTAGAAGTGTTCCCTTTGCTCCACATCCATGCCAACCTCTCTGGTTTGGGGATTTTGTGATATGGGCTAATCTTACCGAAGTTAGATGATATCTCAAAGTAGTTTTGATTTGCATTTCTCTGATGATTAAGGATGATGAGCATTTTTTCATATGTCTGCAGGCTGTGCACCTGTTTTCTTCAGAGAAGTTTCTCTTCAAGTCCCTTGCCCACCCTGAGATGGGATCACTTGTTCTTTTCTTGCTAATATGTTTGAGTTCTCTGTGGATTCTGGTTATTAAACCTTTGTTGGAGACAAAACCTGCAAATATCTTCTCCCATTCTGAGGGCTATCCACTTGCTTTACTTACTGTGTTCTTGGCTGTGCAGAAGATTTTAGTTTGATCAGGTCCCAGTAATGTATTTTTAATGCTGCTTCAATTGCCTGGGGAGGCGGGGCGTCTTCCTCATAAAATATTCACCCAGGACGATTTCTTCAAGAGTTTTCCCTGCACTTTCTTCTAGTATTTTAATATAAACTTTATTTATTTATTTATTTATTTTGCAGTTTTTTGGCCAGGGCTGGGTTTGAACCCACCATCTCTGGCATATGGGCTGGTGCCCTACTCCTCTGAGCCACAGGCACCACCCTTTCTTCTAGTATTTTTATAGTTTCATGTCTTAAGTTTAAATCTTTAATCCAGTGAGAGTCCATCTTAGTTAATGGTGAAAGATGTGGGTCCAGTTTCAGTCTTCTACAGGTCACCAGCCAGTTCGCCTAACACCATTTGTTAAATAGGGAATCTTTTTCCCACTGAATGTCTTTTTTTTTGGGGGGGGGGGAGAAGAGTCTCAAGCTGTCACCCTGGGTAGAGTGCTGTGGCATCACAGCTCACCACAAGCTTCAACTCCTGGGCTCAAGTGATTCTCCTGGCTCCACCTCCCAAGTAGCTGGGATTATAGGCACCTGCCAGAACACTGGCTATTTTTTGGTTGCAGCTGTCATTGTTGATTGGCAGGCCTGGGCTGGATTCGAACCTGCCTGCTCAGGTGTATGTGCTGGCACCTTAGCCGCTTGAGCCACAGGCGCTTAGCCCCCACTGAATGGTTTTAATTGGGTTATCAAAGATCAAATAATGGTAAGTAGCTGAGTTCATCTCTTGGTTCTCTATTCTGTTCCATACATCTACCTCTCTGTTTTTGTGCGAGTACCATGCTGTTTTGATCACTATCGATTTATAGTATAGTCTGAGGTCTGGTAGTGTGATTCCTCCTGTTTTGTTTTTATTTCTGAGTAATGTCTTAGCTATTTGAGTTTTTTTCTGATTCCATATAA
Organism: Loris lydekkerianus; assembly: GCA_963574355.1. NCBI lineage: Eukaryota > Metazoa > Chordata > Mammalia > Primates > Lorisidae > Loris > Loris lydekkerianus. The sequence goes on from CAUYPK010102634.1 coordinate 14,307, forward strand.
AACGAAGTTTTTTTTTTTCTAGATCTTTAAAGTATGACAGTGGAGCTTTACTAGGGATTGCATTAAAATTATATATTGCTTTGGGAAGTATGGACATTTTAACAATGTTGATTCTTCCCAGCCATGAGCATGGTATGTTTTTTCCATTTGTTAATATCTTCAGCTATTTCTTTTCTTAGAGTTTCATAGTTCTCTTTATAGATCTTTCACATCCTTTGTTAGGTAAACTCCCAAATATTTCAACTTCTTTGGCACTATTGTGAATGGAATAGAGTCCTTAACTGTTTTTTCAGCTTGACTATTGTTGGTATATATAAAGGCTACCGATTTATGAGTGTTGATTTTGTAACCTAAGATGCTGCTGTATTCCTTGATCACTTCTAAGAGTTTTGCAGTAGAATCCCTGGTGTACTTAATGTTCTTCTAACAGTATCTTGTGATTCTCAATACTTTTATCTTTGAACTTATGTTTTATAAGTGAAGTCTGATGGGGCAATGGGTATGTACCTGGGGTACCTACTGGTCCTACCACCAGCTGTCTTCCTGCCTCCCTAGGATAATTTCTTGGTGTCGTTCTTCCCTTATTCCTAGTTCCCCAGGCCCTTCCCAGCCTCCCCTCCTAGACCCACAACCCTGGCCCTGCTCTTCCTGGTGCAGTGAGTCGGTTCTGTTGGGCTAAGGGAAGCTAGGTGTGGGCACCAGAAGGTCAGGGAGATGTTGGAACAACCTCCTCAGAGCCCACCATGCTGGCAGGAGGGCATCTAGCAAGCATAGAGTCCAAGGTCCAGGGTGGCCAGGTGCCCATGAAGTTCTGCACTCAGTGTAAGTATCCCATGTCCAGAAAACTGGGATACCTTCTTCTCCTTCCAAATTTCCCAAGTCCAGCTTGCATTCATGTCTTTTGTCCGGCTTGAGGCATTCTCTGCTCAGAAGGAGCTACAAAATACAGAAAATTGTATAATTTTGTTTATTCTACAAATCAGTTAAATGCACTTAGGTTTATATTTAAAAGTGGTATTGCATGATGTAAAGAATGGTGAAAATCATTCTAATGATTTAAAATTCTAATTTTTCTTCAGTTCAAATGAGGTTGCATAGCAAATATAAAACACTGTGAAAATTCAAGAGAGACTGTGGAAGAGAGGAAGAGCTTTATATAGCCTCTTCTCCTGGTTTTTAAACAACAGGCCTGGCCCACAGTTTTATTTTGCCCTGGGCCCTGCAAATCCTGTAATCTGCCCTATTATTGATCTCAGTGCTTAGCAGAGAGGAGATTCTGGAGATGGTTTGTCAAATTAAGTTGAACTCGGAGGTCTCATTCTAGCCTTGTCAGAATTAGGCCTTACTGTAGCCAGGGAGCTGGGCACTCATCTGCTCCAGGGACCCAGGTAGGGTGCAGTTTTCCTGGTCTGAGGCTGCTGCTATATAGGGATAATGAGTTGGCTCACAGAGGGACACCTTTCTAGGAACCCACCTTAGACCATTTGCAATGACTAAAAATGTCCCAGATACAGGGAGGCAGCCTTCCCTTGGGATTGACCTGGAAGGGGTAAGATTCTAGCAAGAGTTTCTAACCTGAAGTCAGTGGGCCACATGAAGATTATGTGAGGACTTTTTGCTTATCTGTGATTGCAGATATCATGAAAATTATGCACAGGCATTTTTTTTGTTCATCATCTTTCAACTTTCATTTGTGTGTGTGTATTTAACATGTGGGCTGAGACAATTCTTCTTCCATTGTGGCCCAGAGAAGCCAAAAGATTGGACACCCCTGTAGGGGAATGGTATCACCTCCATGGCAACTCTCATCCAAAACCTGAAATCTAAGACTGCAGGCCAAGTCACCAGCATAAGTGCTGAGTAATACTGTGGCTCTGTCCCGACCAAACACAAGAGGAGGGCTATTTTTTTTTTTTTTTTTTTTTTGCCAGAGAGAAAGTTTTATAAAACAATGGATTAATTAGTTCCTATTGCACGTAGATATCTAGACACATAAAATTAATCCAGAACAGAAAATTTCAGATCCACGTGGGGATCATGTGTAAATGATTATTTACTGGGAGGTTTCATTTTCATTTTCTCTCTCTCAACACTGAGTCATACTTACTTGGGGTTTTCTTTTAAGAACTAAGTCATGCACTAGACTGTTTATTACAGCTCAATTTACAATTGCCAAAATGTGGAAACAGCCTAAATGCCCACCAACCCAGGAATGGATTAACAAGCTGTGGTATATGTACACCATGGAATACTATTCAGCCATTTAAAAAATGGAGACTTTACATCCTTTATTAACCTGGATGGAATTGGAAGACATTATTCTTAGTAAAGCATCACAAGAATGGAGAAGCATGAATCTTATGTACTCAATTTTGATATGAAGACAATTAATGACAAGGACATGGTGAGGGTGGGGGAAGGGGAGAGCAGAGAGAGAAAGAAGGAGGGAGGGGTGGGGAAAGGAAGAGCAGAGAGAGGGAAGGAGGGAGGGGGGTGGGGCCTTAGTGTGTGCCACACCTTTTGGGGGCAAGACACGATTGCAAGAGGGACTTTACCTAACAAATGCAATCAATGTAACCTGGTTTATTGTACCCTCAATGAATCCCCAACAATTAAAAAAAAAAAAAGATGCTCCTATGTCCTTAATAGGTAGTGTCTTTCTGTTCAACTTACTGAATCCTATTTAAAATCACATCTCAACAAAATGCCTCAGCACTTTGCTACGTGGCACCCTTCTACGTGCCCTGAATTTTCTTCTTTTTTGGTGTGGTAGACACAGCTCCTCTCCCAGCCAGAAAGCTCTACAGAGCTGGATCTCTCTTACTACGTGATTTCATCCCATAGAGTCTCATAATGTACACAAACAGCTTATAATTGATAAGGTAGGGCTCTGTAAATGTTCAGTGAATACATTTTTTCTAAGAAAATAAATGCGCTTCATTTACAACAAAATTAAAGGGAAATTTCCCTGAAGTCATTGTTTTAAATGAAATTCTTGAGAATCAAGGGTTTTACACCTCTTACTAATAGCAAACAAAACAAGAAACCAAAAACTTATCTCCTCTAGAGAAATGTTTTCCTGCGGCTATTTTGGCCATACTAATCTTCCCCATTCCTTCCTCAAACAACGGGTAAGCACCTACTATGTGTTACTAAACAGTCCCAGTTGCTAAGGATATTTTTAAAAAGACATTAAACACAGTCCTTGAGTTCAAGGAGTCTAATCAGAGAGAGTCATAAAAAAGCAAATCATCTTAACGCCACCTGATATGCGTCGTAAGAGATATGAATATTACATGGTGTTGATTTGGCTCTTTCAGGTTGCTAGGAAGAGAGCCGTGCTCTGGTGATCGGGTTAATGTGATTCACTGTGAGGCTCTATGAGGAAGTGGGGAAGAGCAGGAAGCAGCGTTAGCAGCTGCCTGGCGAGGCCTGGCGGAGCCCAGAATGTCATCCAGGACACAGTATACCTCCAGCCACCTGTTCTTCCTGACATCGCTTCAGCAGCAGGCATCTGTCGCTCCTTCTCTAGTGCTCAGTGTGGTGACTCAGCCAGGCTCTGCTCTCTCTGCTCGTGCTGCTAAATCCTCTCTGCGTGCCCTCCCTGGGCTCCACGGCCCCCCTGTGTGTGGCTCCCACTGCCATGTGGTCATGGCTTTCAGATTGCTCACAGGGAGTCTGTCCATTTCTGCCCAAAGTCTTGGCTTAGTCCCCTGATAAGTCTCAAGTTCAAATTGTGTGAAAGAGGCTTTGTTTGAGTGGCCAGTTGCCATCTCGGGTATAGTGACCACCCTGGGTGGAGCTCTGGCCTCAGCCTGCCTCACTGGCCACTGGATACCCCACATTTGGCCAGCTGCCTTTGGGTCTAGGCAGCAATTCTTGGTCCAGCCCACTATAGCCAAGGAACCAGGGTCCCGGTAGAAATCATGTCAGCCTACACATAGAGCACTGTCTTTAGCAGAGAAGTGTGGTTGAGCCTGGCACTCATAACGGTGCTGACTGTTCTCCATCATAATGCCATTTTTTGCTAGCCATATTGGTTTGGACTGTGCCAACCACTGGGCTTTGCTACAGTTAGGACATATTTTTGAAGATATATATATATATACACACACACACACCACACACATTTTTTTTTTTTTTTTTTTGAGACAGAGTCTCAAGCTGTTACCCTGGATAGAGTGCTGTGGCACCACAGCTCACAGCAACCTCTAACTCTTGGGCTTAAGTGATTCCCCTGCCTCAGCCTCCCAAGTAGCTGGGACTACAGGCATCCACCACAACACCCGGCTATTTTTGGTTGTAGTTGTCATTGTTGTTTGGCAGGCCTGGGTTGGATTCAAACCCACTAGCTCAGGTGTATGTGGCTGGCACCCTAGCCACTTGAGCCACAAGTGCCAAGGCGAAGATATATTTTTAAAGTTACTTTAAAAAACAAAAATTTAAATAAGTTGAATACCAGATAAGAGAAAAAAAGACTTGAATTAAAATATATTTATAAGGGCCAGGCACAGTGGCTCACGCCTAAAATCCTAGCACTCTGGGAGGCCGAGGTGGATGGATTGCCTGAGCTCAAGAGCTCAAGACCAGCCTAAGCAAGAGTGAGACCCCATCTCTACTAAATATAAAAAATCTAGTTAAGCATTGGGGCAGGTGCCTATAGTCCCAGCTACTTGGGAGGCTGAAGCAAGAGGATCTTTTGAGTCTAAGAATTTGAGGTTGCTGGGAGCTATGATGCCACAGAACTAGATCAAGGGTGGCAAAGTGAGACTCTGTCTCAAAAATAATATGTATATAGACATATATATGTATGAAGAAATATTATACCGCCTTCCCAAAACATGATTTGGAGAATACCACAACAGGGAAAAATGCCCACTGATGCAATGTTTAATAAAAATCAGTGCACCTAAGTTAAGTAGCATCATTAGTGAATTAATTACATTTACTCACATATGGAATCTAAACAGAATAAACTGAAAAGATAAGTTGACAACAACTGTTGGCTGTGGGATCGTGTGTGAGTTTTATATTCTTTCTTATGTATTCTTTGTATTTCTTAACCTTTCAAAAGTAAAAAAAAAAAGATAAGTTCTCAATTATAAGATAGGTATGTGAGCACCTTTTCTTTGCAGGCAAAGCCCATAAATTGATTTGACCAAAAAAATGCAAGATGCTTTAGGTCCCTCTTCCAGTAAAGCAGTAAGATTTTCTTTCTGATTCATGACTCATAATAGCAAAGAAAACAAAGATGGTAATGAAACGAAACGCATGAGAGAGTAACGGGGTGTGTGATGCCTACTCACCCGTCCTGTGCTGTAGTTCTTAGGAGGACATCTGGGTTGTAAAAATATAGTTCCCTTTGGTGGATGCGAAATGGGAGTTCAGACAACTGTAATCCAATGGGGGGGGGAAAGTGATAACAGAGCATAATAGGAAGGAGTGTGGAAGCCCAGAAGACGTGGTTAATTTTACCTGTGAAAAGGAGGGGAGATTTAGAAAGTTACCGAAATTTGAGCTGAGTTTTAAGTAATATTTATTGAATTTTCAGGAAAACCAAAAAAAAAAAAAGGCACCTTTCTTCTGTTCCCCAATTCTCAACTCATTGAGCAATAAGATCAAAGAATAGGGCAGAGGGGAGGGAGACCTATCACCTTTAGTTGATGAAGGTGATACTAAAGAATAAGGCTTTACAGCCGCAGGTAAGTGTGTTTCCAAGTCCAGACCCAGAATTAGACGGGTTTATCCATCCAGTCACAGTGATTACCAGGACCCGTCTGGCTGTGTGATGGAGGGCAAGACCCCTGTAAAACCCACAGAAGAGAAGCCGAGCAAAGACATGTCCTCAGCAGGCAGGCTCACCCCAAGAACAAAAGGAGAGGAAGAAACTGGAATGCACATGACCAGAGTAGAACAGTGTTTTTCAACCTTTTTTAATCTCACAGTGCACTTGGACCTATAGTTAAACTTCCATGACACATTTAAATTATGTTGATCCAAAAAAAAGAGTAAAAAAAAAGAATTTATTTACTGTGCTTTGAACTTGTTTCAAAAATAATTTAATTCAGTGGTTCTCAACCTTCCTAATGCCACAATGTATTTTCATTGTTAAAAAGGGCTGTGATGGGCAGTGCCTATGGCTCAAAGGAGTAGGGTGTCGGGCCCATATGCTGGAGGTGGCAGGTTCAAACCCAGCCCCAGCCAAAAACTGCAAAAAAGAAAAAAGGAGGTTGACTCCATTGCTTTTTAACATTGTAATGGAAGTTTTAGCCACCGCAATTAGGGAAGAAAAGGTGATCAAGGGTATCCACATAGAGTCAGAAGACAAAACAGGAGGAATCACGCTACCAGACCTCAGATTTTACTACAAATCGATAGAGATCAAAACAGCATGGTATTGGCACAAAAACAGAGAAGTAGATGTCTGGAATAGAGAACCAAGAGATGAATCCAGCTACATACTGTTATTTGATCTTTGACAAGCCAATTAAAAACATTCAGTGGGAAAAAGATTCCCTATTTAACAAATGGTGCTGGGTGAACTGGCTGGCAACCTGCAGAAGACTGAAATTGGACCCGTACCTTTCACCATTGACTAAGACAGACTCTCATTGGATTAAAGATTTAAACTTAAGACATTAAACTATAAAAATACTAGAGGAGAGTGCAGGGAAAACCCTTGAAGAAATTGGTTTAGGTGAGTATTTTATGAGGA
>CAUYPK010102638.1:0-10652 GCA_963574355.1 Loris lydekkerianus
TTTTAAAAAGCTTTGCTTCCTCTAAGAAAATGCCAGGAAGGCTATGTTAACCAGTGTGATGAAAATATGTCAAATGGTATATAAAACCAGTGTATGGTGCCCCATGATTGCATTAATGTACACAGCTATGATTTAATAATACAGGGGAAAAAAAGAACCACTAAAAAAAAAAAAAAAAAAAAAGAAAACAACTATGTCCATTCCACAGATTTTATTTTCAGTGATTGGGTGACCCATGTGACAAATGTAGATTTTTCTCTTGTTCTGAATTTTGTCTGAACAGAAACTCTACTTAAGATCAAAAGCAATACTGATTTTGTGAGGCTGTTTAAATACAAAAATCAAGGTTTAATATATAATAGTAAATATTGGACTGACTTTTGTTCATCTAGTTGTTAAGTAATTATTCATTGAACACAACCATCATGCAAGATATTACAGTTGGCATTTCAGATAATACAAAGATCACTCAGATGTGATCTCTGACCTCCCCACAGTTATAAACCCTCACAACAAACACAAACACAGATGTCTGGAAAACCAAGCAAGACGTAGTAAGTAGCACACAAAAGGTGAAGGACCATGACACACGGGCGACTACCTCGCAGGAGGTTGTGAGTACCATTGTCAGTTTCTGAGCACTTAGAATGTGCCCACAGACTGATGTAAGAGCTTTACATGAATTATTTGATGCATTTCTCAAAGAACCTTGGGGCCCAACATATCACACCCTTCTCTGCCACTGGAGAAATAAGAAAGATTGAATAATAAATGATGAAATTTATTACTGATAAAGGCTATGATGGTGGGTGTAGCTTAGGATTGTAATCAGATAGTCTTTGTAATTTCCTATCTAGACCTTAGAGAAATCTATCCAGGGAAAGTTTGCATCTGCAGAGCAAACACACTTAGCCAGATCATTGCTGGAACAATGGAGAGAGAAAGAAAATGAGAGCAAATTTCCAGTGTTCAGGATCTTTGGTAGATCACCACCACTGGGGAAGAATTGTGGCACAAAAGCTGTGGCTACTGTCTGGCTCCGACTAACTAGGTATAGGGAGGAAGTGGGGGGAGACCAGGAGTATTTAGGGAAATCCCTTTTCATGGAAAGAAGGTGTAGGGAAATGAGCTTTTCCCTCCAGGCTTCTCCTGGTTTTAATAGTCTTTAGCCTTTGGGTTTGATTACTGAGCGCATGATAAGGTAGGGATGTGTCTTCCTCCTGGGGGGAGGAGCGGGGCAGGCAGTTGGTCAAGTTAGTCCTTCCTACCTGTGTGAGACCATGACCTCCAGAGATCAGCAAAGATTTTATCCCACAAAGCTCTGAAATGGGTCACAACAGAGCATTACTTAAATACACTTTAATGTCATATTGTTCTCAGGACCAAAAACATATTACTTACTCCTATCCATAAATATTTCCTGCCATGTGTATAATATAGGGAGAGTTTCTGCCACAGAATCAAAATGGAACACTAAGATACTCCAATACTTAAATGCATAAGTACATATTAATAATAAAATAGGAACATGATTGAAGGGCTCCAAATTTGAATATAAAAAACCTTTCTTCTTATCAATTATCCTGAGAATAATTAAAGTCCTCAAATTAATTCCGCGCAAGTTAAAGACCCAAACTTTCAAGTTCAAAATATTAAGAACAAAATCAATTTACCTTTCTCTTATGAGTTCAAAGTAATTTAAGTGTACAAGTCACCCCTGCCCAATTTTGTATTTGGTGCTGTCAACAGAGGGGTTCTTGTTTGTGGAGTGAGCAGGGGGATGGGATGGCAGCTGGAATTCTTTCAGCAGAGGCTTCAAGGACTGGGCTGCCTCTCCCTGGGGTGACCAGAATTCCTTCAGGACCTCCAAAGCTGTACTGGTTCAATGCCAAGTCTCTAAATTGCTTTCCTTTGAAAAGAATTCAAAGACAGGCAAGTATGTCACAATAGGGGCTGCATACCTACCCTATTCAGGAAACAGACTAATTCCCGGTTTTTACAATGGTTATCCTAGGCAGAATTATCTTGCTAGTGCTGAGTACTAATGGTAATCTGGGGGAAGAAATATTGCTGGAGAAAAAGAGAGTTCTGTTTCCTCCAGAAGCAGTTAGACCCTGTCAGTCATTCAGAGTCCAAGACCTGTCAAGTCACATAGAGGAAATCTCTCTAAGAGAGCAAAGACTACATAGAGGTGGGAGGTCTTTCCCCTCTGGGCTCTGTCTTGGACACATAACTAACACTTTGCAAGGGTTAGAAATTTGCAATGAAGCCAGCCCCAGTCATCAGATCTTCTTTGAGGTATGTTTTGTTTTTGTTGTTTTTGTTTTAACAAATATTATAAATTTCTTGCTTTCAGCTTCCCTTAAGATCTGATTTCTGGCCCCTTGGATGGGCACTACACATTACCAGCACATCCACTCCCTCCTGGCTGCTGAAAAGGGACTCTTTAGTTCTCTTACCTGCCTTGATGGAAGGTGTCTCCTTCATGCCCACATTTGTTCAGCAGGAGAATCATCCCTAGCAAATTTGTGAACTGCAGCTGTTGTCATTGCTTGTGAAAACTGTATCCCTGGGAGGCTGATGACTCCTGGTGTATCTGCCCTGTGCTTATCAGGGCATTGTTCTCTCTTTGCATTTTTTAAAAACTTATTTTTGAATAAAAAATTTCAAACATATACAAAGTAAACATATTAATGTTTACTCATGCCCCTACTACATGATTTAAATATTTATTGAAACAGGCATGATCTTGTTTTCTTTGACATTTGAAAATTTTAGGTCTTAAAGAGCCTTTCTTCATTTTCTGTCTTTCTCTGCACGCTAGAATGTGTCTCCAATGTTTCCTTTCCATCTGCTGGTTCCCTCGCTCTCTGGCTAAGCTTATTTAAGGTTCTAACAGCTGAATCCTCTTCTTCTCTAACATACTCAAGGCTAGAGCTGTGGGTGGGGTGAGAACAGGGTTATTTTCCCTTTTACTGTTGCTTTGCTTTTTAGTTCTACACTTGTGTTTTTGTAGCTTTTGTTAGATGGGTAAACAAAACAGAGTGAAAAATCAATTCCAAGCCTGCCAAAAGCATCCCTTATTAAAAACAAACAAACAAACAAAAAAACCTTTGATATATTGAAGAAGTTTATTTTGAGCATCTACTAAGTACCAGCATGTTCCTCTCACTGCCGTCTCCCACCAAAGAGGCACAGGCTCCTGGTATCAAAGAACGTTCATACATGTTACTGGAAGGAGAAAGACAAGAAAGACACATTGGCAAAACTCATATGCATATGAGATCATGAAAGGTATCAGGAAAGCAAGAGCAGAGGGGGATTTAGAGAATGCATGTGAGTGTGGGTTGGCTGTTACACCTTAAAATAGGTGGTACACAAAGCTAAGCACACATGTGGGGAGGGGTGTTCCAGGTAGAGGTCCAGCAGGAGCAGGGCCTGCAATCAGAGTGCAGGGGCATGAGAGGTTGGTGTGGGAGCAGGGGTGTGCAAGGACGTGAGGAGTCGGAGGTGAAGTGGAGAGGTTAGGGGATGGGCCAGGTCTAGGGGGTCTGACCTGATCTGAGGACTTTGGAGAATGCCAGGAGAGCTTTCGGAGATCTCAGAAGAGGAACAAGAGGTGCTCTCCTGACTGTGAACCCAACCTTGAACCCAGGCCTGGTTCTGACCTATTGTTATTCTGCCTGGTACTCTATACTTTGGCTCATGTCCAACATGCCCTTCCTTTTAGAGTCCAGTTCCATGACTTTGTTGCCTTGGGGGGAACCTGCAGTCTTGAGGAAACTTGCCCCTTGCTGTTCCTTAAGTGTGCCTTTGGACTGAATTCAAATTTTACAGAGTGAATCCTTTTATTTAAAGGGGTATAGCAGAGAAAGCTGAAGATTTTCTTGCCTCCTTTGGTGCTTAAAAAAGAATGGTCTTGAAATCAGAAGGCCATGGGTGCCCCACCCTTGTGTGGTAGTACACCTCAGTATCCACAAATCATGCTTCGAGTGTTCTCCACTGGCCTCCTCACCTGCATAGGGCAATTCTATGTTTGCTTTTACTGTGGATTTGTTACCTGTGGGTTTGAATTATAGTAGTTCCCTGGGTTCTATCCCTCTCTGGAGGAATCATGTCAGATTTTTTTTTCTGAGATAATGCATCTCTTCCTTTGAGAAATTTCTCTGCGTCCCAGTAACTTTTTTATATCCAGTTACAATCAGGCCATCTCTCTTTTAAATTTATTTTTCTAGTTCTCTATTTCTCAGACATTTGACCAGGGTATTATTCTTCCTTTCTGCCTCAGTTTTGTTCTTCAGGATCCCATTTTGTGTTTCACATCCATCTCGTCTATGTCCTAAGACACCAGCCTTTCTTCTACAGAAGCAGCTTTCTCCAGGGAAATCCACTGTCTTCCTTTGCTTGCTTTCACTCTCAGGCAAGAACCAGGATTATGGAACCTCCAACCAGCCTTCTGGAATATATCCAATTTCTGGCACCAGTGCTGAGGTGCTAGGTAATTATTATCATGGATCAGCAAATCTCAGAAAACCTGAACTTTTTACTCAAGAGCAAGGTTGCTCATTGTCACCCCATTAGAATAATGAAATTAATAGAACTGTGACCCCTGAGGTTCAGCCCAAATCTATGTAAGCATTTCTTCATTGGGCACATGAGAGGTTGAAATTTAAGGAGGCTGGTGGGAGAATAAAAGAAGGTTTCCCTAGAATTAATCTTCTTTAAGAACACGGAAACAATATTTTACTGTCCTGAACTGCCAAAACTCATTTTTATGGAATCAAATCCATGAAGAATTGGCTACGGTCCATGTAATATTGTGAGTGTTAGAATTTGCACTTGGTCCTTCTAGTTACTTGAGCTGTGTGAAAAAAATGCCTGTTGCCAGCCCACTCCCCACTGGCTACTTAAGAGAGTATTATTACTCCACTTATAAATTACACTCTAAAAAGAAACTCCAATTAAGGCCATTTTCAAATGGTAGAATTTGAGGATGTGGTAGGCCATTTAATCTCCCAGCACCTTTCCTGTCCCTGCCACTCAATTTTGATTCTTGTATAGCAATAAATGACCCATTTTGAAAAAGCCAGCAACAGACCCCCTGCTTCTGAAGTTTACCAGGTAGAAATATTACACCTAAACACCTTTGGTCTTCTCCAGCTTGATGCCTGGCAATTCTGCCAAGGTCCTTAATGGAAGACATTTTTCAATTGAATCAGTACATTTTCCTGAAGGAATTTTGCTTTGGGAGAAAGGCATCCAGTGTTAGTTTCCGGAGACCCATGAATCATATGTTCTTGGTGGTAGGTAGAGTGAGGTTGATGGGTTACAAGTGTATTTGAATAAACTGCTTGAGCATGTTCATTATATTTATTGAACAACCTTATTTCAGATGCTATTTTATGTGATCAGATTACTGTGATAAATAAAAGCCTAAAGTATATTATATTTAATAGCTCTGACAGTCTAACACATCACTGGTTCCCAATAGCAAGAGGACCAAGTTAGGGTCACTCCCCCCTTTTCATCCCCATTACTGCATTGCTGTAGGCATGAACTGTACTCGGCAGTCTTGCTGAATATCTTAATCTTGCACCAATCTTCTTCTGTGTTTATAGTCATGGCATCAACCAGGCATCTAGAAAGGCAAGTATTGGCAAGAATGCCCATGAAATACAAATTTTACATGGGCCTGAATTTGCACTTTAATAGCTATGGGCTGAGGTGGTGATAAATGACTCATACTGGAATGCAAATAAAATCAGAACTATGTCAGTTTAGAATTAGGATGAATCTTAGATATCCTGAAATCCTACCCCAGGTATAATCCAAGAATTGTAAGGCAACCTACTAATTCATGCATGGATATACTCACTCAGTAATTCTTAACTTGCTATTGTACATAAAGTTTTATCATAAGTGTTGAAGATACAGGGGTGAACAGGATAAATCTGGTCTCCTATCCTCACGGAGGGAAAGACACAGTAGACAGCTATTTATACAGTTAATTATTTCTTTGCCTAGAAATGTAGATTGCTAATAGACTATTTAGTAGGAAAAATACTTTCCTGTCTGGGAGAGTCAAGGGGGCTTCTGTGGGGAAGTGAGGATGTGGGTAAAGAGGGACAGACAGAGGGAACTGGTGCCTTAAGGCTGGAAGGAGCATACTCCAAAAAATTTGTCAGGCTAGAGAATATGGAATCGGGGGGAGGGGATTCAAAATGAAGTTAACATCATAGGCCAGGCTATGGTATACAGGATCTTACTGGTCAGGTTAAGTATTATGAATTTTATTTTAATTGACATGCTAATTTATTTAAAGAGTACAACAGGTAAATTATACATTTCATTTCCCAGTTATTTAATTCTGTGTATTTTCTGTATGTGGTATTCTCAGGGAAGGTTTGATATATAGTAAACAAAGACTTCAGATCTTGAATTTTGAGTTCCTCTGCAGACTTTTATTATTATTACTGTGGTTAAAAACAAAGTTTACAATATGAACTTTTTACTTTTTTTTGGACTCCATTGACTTTTTTAAAAATACAGCAAAGATGAGAGTTGTGAAGGTCAAGCCTTTCAACACAAAGGGCCAAAAAACAGAAATCTTTTGACTGAAAATTTTGAGTCAAAACCTAAAGAAGAGCGGAGTGGCATGAAGTTTATCTATTAAAAAGAGATTGGAAAAAAAATCTTACCAATGATGTAAGAACTGGTTTCAACAAAAAGGGAATCAAGAATAAAGAGGAGAAGAAAAGTAGGTAAAACTTGAAAGTTGTGGTTCCCTGGAAACTTTTCAGCATCTACACCCTCTATTGTGAAGTATTCCTGAAAAGAAGGGCAGTGAGGGCCCAATCTAAATTTCGGGGAGAATCACAGAGCTGATGTTATCATTGCTGTCTTGTTAAGGGAAGCACAGGGCACCATACACCCCTTCAGAAACACAACACCTCATTAGCAGGTGGTGTACCTGTCATGTTCTGTAAAAATAACCTAAAACCAAGAATGATTATTTTACTGTCAATCATGGTTTCTGTGGGTCAAGAATTCAAGAGCGGCTCAACTGAGAAATTCTGGCACATTTCCCCACACCTCAACAATACTTCTGGAACACTGACCACATACCTGTACCCTAGATACCAAGAAGGGTGAGAGAGAGACAGGTAAAAGAGGAACATGCTCCAATGGTGATGATTTTCTTTAAAAAGTCTTTCTGGACATTCCATCCATTATTCCACCTTGCATCGTCCTGACTCTTATAAGAGTTGTTCTTATAAACCCTATCTATCCCTAGGCTAGAGAAATATAATCTTTTTGTAAAGTCTCAAATAAATTCAGCAGCCTCTTGTTAAGGATGAAGGAGGAAATAAATTGTAATAGATGATTAGCAACCTCTGCTGCACTACATAAAGCATACTGAGTTTTAAACCACTAAAGAATAAGTTCCCTGGCAAGATAAGTTAGTTGCCAAAAAAAGAAGGTTAGAGGTGCCCATGACTTAGATTGCCCAGGTGGCAATGCAGATTTAGAGAAAGGGACAGATTCAAGTGATATCAAGGAAATAGAGTCACTCAGGTTTGGTGATGTCCTAGAGGAGAGGGTATGTTAAAGATGACTTCCAGAAATCAGACTAGAGTGACTAGGGGAGAGGAGATGGTGGTACCATGTGCTGAAATAAAAGACATAAGGTGAGACCTTGTTTGGAATAAAATAATAAATTCCATTTGATTTGCAGTATGTTTTTGAAGTGCTTTTGAAGGATCCAAGAAAAACATAAAAGAAGTAGCTGGGATTTAGGGTCTGAAGTCCTAAAAGAGGTCAAAAGTAGAAGTACATACCTGGGTATCCACATATATATGGTGATGGAGGGCATAGTTTTGGATGACATAATGTAGGTTGAGCTAATAGACAAGGCATATTTTAAAATTGTGAAGAGGTGACTAAGCCAGCAAAGGAGACTGAAAAGAGATACTTAGGAAGTTAGGTAGAAAAAAATGGAGAAACAAGAATCTTATGTACTCAATTCTTATATGAGGACAATTAAGATCCTAGTACATGGTGTGAGGTGGGGATAAGGAGGGAGGGAGTGGGAGGGTCAAGGGGTCAAGGTGTGTGGTACACCTTTGGGGGGTGGAACACAACTACAGGAGGGTCCTTATCTGACAATGCAACCTGGTTCTGTGTACCCTCAACGAATCCCCAATTAAAAAAAAAAAGAAAGAAAGAAAAGAAAGTTAGGTAGAAAACCAGGAAAGGAAAATGACATATAAGTTGAAGAAGAAAGTGTCTCAGGAATGAGGGAGAAGGAAGACTAAAACATTTACATGGGACCTTGTGATAGGGAGGTCACTGTGACCTTGACAGGAGCTATAATTTACTTTTCAAAAACATCTCCCATGGGAGTTTTTTACCCAGCGAATATTTACCTTGAGAGAACCTGAGATTCTACCTGAGGAGCCACATGGAGGCCATTCTCCTGAGTGATCAAATCAGAACCTCTTGGAGTGAGACCCAGGTATTAGCACTAGGTCTGTCAGGATGTTTCCTGGTCCGCGGGTTCTAAGTGTCAAGAATGAGTGCTGGTACTGAGTTGGGCCAATGACAGAGTGACTACAAACACAGAGTGATCTTATGAACACAATTTGTCATAGAAAGAAGGCGTTAAAGCAAAAAAAGCACCTGCACAAGGTGAAAATATGTTCCAGAGAGAAAGGAAAAGGTCGGTCTCCAGAAGTGGAAGAAGATGCCAAAATCTGAACACATGTCACTTTCATAAGCTCATTAGTTTGTCATACTTTTCTCCTGGCAAGACTGGTTGCCATTTCCCACCTTTTGAGGGTTATTGATAGGTTGGGGTTATATAACAGATCACATGACAGATTATGTAACAATCTGTGTATGTTTCTTCCCCAGAATGCTTCATGAAACTTCACTGATGCCATGCTAATCAGATGGTAATGAGCTCTAGGTCAGTTACAGGTCACTAGAAACTCCTTACTGAGTATGTTTCCTCTAGGAAACAGTTCCTAGCTGCAATTTGGTTCTTAGCAGTTTGGCTCCTGCTTTTTGTCCTTAGGCACTTCCTTGCCACCTAGCATTAGTAATTCTAAAATCTCCTGATGATTCCAATGTGCTAGACTGAAACGCAAGCAGTGAACTTACCCAGTTAAATTCATTTAGTTAAATGCTCTTATGATGCATTTTTTCAATCAAGAAAACTAGTACAAACTAGAACTAATTTTTGAACAAGAGTGTTTATAAGGGTGTGCAATCATGAAAGCAAGGCTGAAGTGCTATGTTATGTGGACAATAAATTCATAAGAAGAAAATCTGTGTTTCCTGAAACACACCTAATACAAAGACAAGGGCATATCATGATAAAGACATTGATTGAGCTAATTATTTCTACAGAACATTTACAAACTCTCTAAGGAGAGGACATTGTTGATCAAAGCTTAACTCACACTTGCATAATATGTTTGAAGTTGGTAGTCATGTTTAATTTAACTGTTTAGTAAATTTAATTAGAAGTTTATGCATCGTGGGTAATTATTTTTAAGCATACCTCCTTCTATTACAAATCCCAAATAAAACTATAAAAAGTGCATTATTTGTGTGAAAAAGAGCCCCAAATTGGTCATGACATTGGTTTTCAGATTTACTGTTCCAGGTAAAGTCACCCTTACATCTGTTGTGAAGAAAGAAGGAAAATATGATCAGGAATTTTCAGACATGAATAGGGGTTATTTCAAGTGCATCATCCTGATAAATTTAAGAACATTCCTTTGGTGCTCAGCTAAGGAATGCATAAACTCATTGATAAAATTAGAGCTCAGATGAAGGAAGATTGAGACACCTCTCAGTGATTCAACTGAGAAGGATATTTACATAGTCATAAACATTGAATATTGTTCAATGTTAATATTAAGTAAAAATTGTGCCAATTATATTAGGAGGTAGGAGAGGGAAGTATATGTTGGGATGTGGGGTAGTGTTAACCTAACATATTAGAAATCTAATGACTAACATGTAAAATTTTGAAAATTAAGGAAAATTAATGTAAAATAGTATTTAAAAGCTTATAATGGTATAAGGCAGAGGAAAAAAACCTAAAGGAGTTGAAAGTGTCTCTGAGGAGTGGGAATCAAGGCAGGGAATTGTGGTGCTGTTGTTACAAGCCTTATTGCTTTGAATTTTGTAAGCCATAAATGTGTAATTTAATAAAAATTAAATTAAAAGATAATATCTGGAAGGATACACATGTAAGTGAACAGTGCTTTTCCATAGGGAGAGGGCTGAGATTGGGAATGGATGATAATTACTCATGTTTTTGCCCAGGCTTCTGAATTTTTTATAATGAAAACATATTACTACATTACTTCTGTACTTAAAATAAATAAAATTGTGTACAATTGAAAGAAATAACAGAAGAATATATCCTAGGGAAGGAAATTTCAGTCTAAAATTTGAGTCTACTTATTACTGAACAATAGAAATAAAAAGAGACTTTCGATGGGGGGGAGACAAGATGGCGGACTGAAGCCAGCTTTTCACAGAGGCTCCCGTCCAGAAGGAGAGTTAAAGGATGGAAATTTAGTAAGTAACCTGGAGGATTCGAGCTATACCAGGAGAGAAGGTTGGAGATCGCACAT
>CAUYPK010102640.1:0-11396 GCA_963574355.1 Loris lydekkerianus
TGTATTGTTTAGCTTATGGGCTTATTACATGGGTTTTGTTTTGTTTTGTTTGTTTGAGACAGTCACTCTCTCACCCTGTCTAAAGTGAACTTATGAGTTATTAAACTGTTGAGATAATAAAATATCTAACAATAACATAAAAAAAAAAAGAATTTCCATAAAGTGTATTAAATGCTACAATATTGGTATGTACAAGGAAAGCATAGTTTTTTAACTGAGGAATGAACTGTGAATTCCCTGGTCAAAGGAAAGAAGGTATTGGAAAAACTTCCCAGAGAAGTTTATATTTTATTTATATCATATACAAGTCCTGCTTAGCAGAGACAAAAATGAACTAGGTAGTATTTAAATATATAAAATTCTGAATTTCCATTATTCTGTTAATGAATAGTAGTAGGGTGAGTGAGCGGATGGCAGGCAGGCATTGAACACATACTAGGTTCCAAATACTATGGTGAGAACTAAATGATTTCATCCAGTGGTTATGAACTTGTGTATCTCCAAAATTCACGTGTTGAAGTCCCAACGCACAGTGTAATTTAGAGATAAGGGCCTGTAGGGAGATAATCAAGGAGGTTGTAAGGATGAGTCCCTTACCCCGGACGATTGGTGTCCATATGGAAGAGGGAGAGATGGCAGGAATTCTCATACACATGGAAAGACCATGTGAGGACACACCAAGAATGTAGGTCTACCAGAAAGTCACCAAGCTGGCTGTGTTGGACTTCTACTCCTGTAAGAAAACAAATTTCTGTTTTTGAACCCACTTAATCTATCGTATTTTGTGATGGCAGCCCTAAGTAGACTATTACAGATTTTAGAAGATTGACAAGTAAATCTCTAAGCCACCATATGTTGTGTATATTATGATTTTTCTCCTTTTCAATATGAGAAGTTTGTGGTTCCAATAGTTTAGTTATCCCTAAGCCGATGAATTTCCAGAGACTATGACTTCATGGTATATATTTGCAATAATCATTTTTGCCCCTTCTCCCTTTGTTAACTTGTAATCATATTATGTTGCCATCACATTCTGTGATTTCAATGATTTCTACTCTGGTGAATAGTTTGAGACTTTTTATTCTTTTTTTTTTTTTCACTTTTAGAGCATGAGTGTATAAGCATCTACAAGAACAAGTATATTAATAATATTAATTTTTCTGTATCCATTTCTAGGTTTTATTTATTTTAATTTGTGTACTTCATGAATTTTGATTCTATGTTTGTTTGACGTATATCATATCAACTAGTTTAATTTGTTGTGTAAAGGTTATCACTAAAGTCTTTTTCTCCTTTATTAATTTCTGCCAAAAATTCAACATTTTTTGATAGTATCATGACTCTCTTTTTAAAAAACATTGCATTTCTTAATATTTCTTTGCCAATACTTTGTACTGCATATTTTAATTCATTTGGTTTTAAAAGCTTTTCTCATATGTCAAGTACTATTTATGCAGTTTATTTATTTATTTTATTGAGTCTTAACTGCTGGCCTTTATTGACTTGACAGGTGTGGTTTTTAATTTATACTAGGATTTCCACTTTTAAGGTTCCCGCTGCTATTTCTTTTTTAACTTTGAAATCTATGGCCTGCATTTTCTAATCTTTTAAAAAAATATTGAGTTTTTCTTACAATAATTTGGAATGTTGATAGCTGTTTCAATGCTTTTGGTGATTAACTTTAAACTCTTGAGTGATATCTTTACTATAAATATTTAATTTAGTATAAAAGAAGTCTTCAGCTTAAATGAGCCAGATTTCACAGATGGACCTTTCTGCTTATGACATACCAATAATAAGATTATTTTTGCATTATTAAGGTTTTTAAGGTTTACTTTCTACAGCCAAAACATGGCTTTTTAAATTTGTGTCCCAAGGGCCCAAGTGTGGGTCTCCCCTTGCAGCCTTAGCTACAGGAGTGAAGAGCAGGAGCTGTGGTGGCAGGAGTGAGGGCAACACAAGCTTTCCGAGTTCCTTCTACTCTTTCACTATGTCTTGGTTGAAAGGACTACGGCTGAAACTTCAACCAAAGAAGCACTCAGCTTCCAGAAAAATCCCAAGTGAAAAGATGGCAAGCAACAGTAACGGCTGTGGGACTCTAAAGGAAGGGTGAAGAGATTCAACCAGTTAGTGTTAAAGTTGAAATAAAGTTCTTCTGCCAGGATATGGAGGCACCTAAGTGTCTAGATGACAAGGATTATTTCTTATTTGGAGATGGTGACATTCTTGGAACGTATGCAGACTGAAATCAATTACTATTGAGATGGCATTGACATGAAGCCACCCAGTCCACTAAGTTCTGAAATCTTTCATCTTATCATCTCCATATTTTTCTTATATAACAAACTGATGTTATCTTTTTAAAAACTTGCATAACTATTTACTTACAACTCGTTTCTTTACCCTAATAAGTCTATCCTTCCAATGATATTATTTGTGGTTAAATGTTTCTCATGAATTAGTTTTTTGAAGAGCATAAATAGGTTCTGAACTCCTTGAGTTTACACTGTTGGGAACAGTCTGACATAAGCCTCAAATTGATTAACATTGTTTGAATGCTTAAGATGTGTAACCTATTGTTCTAAGGATCTTACAGATGTGGAATGTAATTTTGTATGAAGTAATGTCATTTCAGATGTTCAGATGAGAAAACTAGGCAAAGTGAGGGCCAGTGAGTTACTCCAAGACACAAAACTAGAATTTAACATCCTAGGATGACAACTTGTCTGAGTCTATAATTATTAGGATTCACTTTATTCATCTGAGACATTGTAGATATTTCATTAAAGATAACTTAAAGTAGTCTGAATTTCTTTCCTTGCACCAAAAGGTCGAGAAATGATCATTTTTTCACTTGCACATGGTTTATTGTTGCTTTTTGCTTGGCTCTGCTTAATATTCTCTTTTAAAAATAGGGTACGATGTAGGATTATGTTTTTAAGGTGAAAAATCTCTTATTCTGTTTTACATATATTTTAGTGTTATTCCAAGAGAATTTGTGTGTGTGTGTGTGTGTGTGTGTGTGTGTTGCTTATGTGCAGTTATTCTTTTGGTAACTATTATAATTTTAAAGCATGCACACATTTTCTTGATTTGTTAATAACATTATTATCTTCTGCTTTACTCCCCTATGAGAATGAGAATATTAATGTAATTGAGTTTCCACCCACCATCCTTTTCATCCTTGCCCCCCCCCGTGAGGCCGCCTCTTTCTCCTCCACCCTTCTCCTCCCTCCTCTTCTCCACCTTCCCTTTCTTCTTCTCTTTCCAGTGTTTGTTAGAAATTCTTGGTGTTCCTTGGGTCGTGGCGCATAGCCAATCTCTCCTTTTATCTCCACACAGCCTCCTCCTTGTTTCCGTCTCTCAAACCTTCTTGCTTTTTCTCTTATAAGAGTAGCAGTTGCTGGATTTAGAATCTACCTGAATACAGAATAGTTTCATCTAATGACACTTAATTACATCTGCAAAGACCCTGTTTCCAAATAAAGTCACCTTCACGAGTATCAGGAACTGGGATTTAGGCATACCTTTGGGGGAAAATTATTCCACCCACCACATGCTCTAAGCATTATTAGTATCCTTGTTATCTTTCATCTTATCCTTCAGTATCAACTCAGGCTATGTCTCAGTCATCACTACTCTAAATAGAATTATCTTGCCACAATACAGTATCAGTATGCATACACAGAGTCCACTTTAATTCAGAAAAACGTGATTTCATTATGTCTGGATTATTTATCTCTTTTCCTCTGATTGTTTTTAAAAGTACCAGTTATGTTTGTAGATATCTTCATCTCTCTTTTGAATTTATTTCTTCTGTTCTCAGATTGACTGGCATCCTCATGTTCAGCTATATGTTTTATGTATTTAGCTACTTCTAATGACATGTTCATGCCAGGCGCAGTGGCTCAAACCTGTAATCCTACAACTATGGGAGGCTGAGCCAGGTGGATTGTTTGAGCTGAGAGGTTAGAGATCAGCCTGAGCAAGAGCGAGACTGCATCTCTACTAAAAGTAGAAAACTAGCCAGACCTTGTAGCCCTTGTCTGCAGTCCCACTTTACTTTTGCTGAGGCTGAAGGATTGCTCAAACCCAAGAGTTTGAGGTTGCTGTGAGCTCTGATGTGGTAGCACTCAACCCAGGGTGATAGAGTGAGACTGTGTCTCAAAACTAATAATAATAATTTCATTTCAATTAAAATTTATTAGGTTAAAGTTACATGCAGTAAAATGAACACATTTTATGTTGCCAAGTTTTACAAATATATATTCACCACGTTTTAGAGGTAAGTATAATGAAAGAATATTATGAACAACTTCATAAATAAATTTTATAAAGGCCAGGCTCAGTCGCTCACACCTATAATTCTAGTATTCAGGGAGGCTAAGGCAGGTGGATTGCCTGAGCTCAGGAATTCCAGATCAGCCTGAACAAGAGCAAGACCCAGTCTCTAAACGAAAAAACAAATATAACCAAGTTATAGAAATAGAACCACCACAATCAAGAGATATAATATTTCATGAACAAGTTTCCTTGTGCTACTTGCCAATCAATCCTCATTCTTCAACACCCATTCGTTCATGCAGGCAAATACTCATCTGCTTTCTCTCACTCTCCATCACCTTTCTTTCCTCTAGTTTTATGTAAATGGAATCACGCAGTATGTGCTGTTTTGAGTCTGGTTTCCTTCACTTGCATAATGTTATTCAGTTTCATCCATGTTATCTATCAGAAATTCACTCTTTGAAATTGCTGTATATATCCCATTATATTGATGTACCTTACCTTTTTTAAATCCATTTCAGCTTTTGACTATGCTGATAAAAGCTTTCAAAAATATTTTGTAGGGCAGCACCTTGGGCTCAAAGGAGTAGGGCGCTGGCCCCATATACTGGAGGTGGTCGGTTCAAACCCAGCCCTGGCCAAAAACTGCAAAAAAGAAAAAAAAAAAAGAAAAAATTCTGTAAAAGTCTTTGTGTGAACTTGACACAAAGGTTATTTCTTTTAGGTAAGAAGCTAGAAATGAAAAGACTGGGTCACATGTGGAATGCTTATTTAATTTTATAAGTTTTTGTCTACCCAAAAGTTGCAAAGATATTCTCTTACATTTTCTTACAAAAATTTTATATTTTCAAGTATAAGGTGCAGGTTTATCATCCACTTTGTGTAAATTTTTGCATGTAGTTTGAAAGAAGAGTTTCAGTTCAAAATTTCTCATTTAGAAATTCAGTTGTCTGAGGATCATTTGTTGAAGACTATCTTTTTACATAAATCACCTTCATATCATTGTTAAGAATTAATTGACAATGTATTTTCAGATTGTTTCTATTTTTACTGGTTTTTCCATTCTTATAACAATGTATGCTATATTGATTACTGTACCATTATAATAAATATTGGAATCAAGTACTTTATATTCTCTAAATTGATATTTTAAAATGTTTTGGCTTTTTTAGACCCATAATATTTCTATTGGTACATACATTTTAAAAATCAATTTGTCCATTTTAAAAAGAAGTGCTTGCATTTTGAATGAGCTATGTTAAATCCATAGCAATTAACAGTTTTTTAAATTCTCTCAACAGTGTTTTATTGTTTACAGTAAATAGTAATCACATATATTTTGTTACAATTTCCCTTAATTTTATTATAGCTAAGAAAAAATTGTGACTGAAATTATTATTATTTTTATTTTTATCTATTCATTTTAAATTTATAAAAATAACATTAATGCACATTGACCTTGGATCATGTTACATTTCTAAACTAAAATACTAACTCCAGCAGTTTTGCAGCATATTATTTAGGATTTTCTACATACATAATCAAGCCACCTGTGAATAAAGGTAGTTTTAGCTGTGTCCTTCCAATTTCTCTCTTTCTATTTTTTTGCCTTTTTGTACTAGCTAGGTTCTGAACAAAATTTTGGATCAAATTGGAGAGTTTACATTCATGCCTTATTTTCAATCTTTTTTTTTTTTTTTAGAGACAGTCTCATTTTGTCACCCTGGGTAGAGTGCTGTGGCATCACAGCTCACAGGAACCTCCAGCTCCTGGGCTTAGGCGATTCTCTTGCCTCAGCCTCCTGAGAAGCTGGGACGACAGGCGCCCGCCACAACACCCAGCTATTTTTTGTTGCAGTTTGGCCTGGGCTGGATTTGAACCTGCCACTCTCAGGATATGGGGCCGGCGCCCTACTCACAGGTGCCGGCTGTTATTCTCAATCTTAAGAAAAAAATTAGCATTTTACCATGTAATGTTTTCGTGTACCATCGTTGCCTGTTTTTTTTTTTTTTTTTTAACCCAGGTAAGGCTGCCTGGTAAAGAGTGTTGGGAAGTATTCTTCCTCATTTTTTTTCTCTTAGTTTGTAGAAAAGTAGCATTTTCTTAAAGGAGAGGATTCTTCAATAAAATAATCTGACACTAATGAATTCATTGTAGGAACATGTTTAATTATGAATTGAATCACTTTGATATAAAGATGTTAAGATTTTCTGTTTTCCTTGAAGTAATTTTGGTACTTTTATCTTTCAAATAATTTAGGCAGAGTCTCACTTTACTGTATTCGACAAACTCTTGGGTTCAAGTGATCCTTTTGCCTCACCCTCCCCAGTAGCTGGTACTATAGAAGCATGCTATACATGCAAAGCAATACATGGCTGTTCTGTTTTGTTGCTTTGTTTGTTTTGTTTTTGTTTTGTTTTGTTTTGTTTGAGACTGGTCTCGCTCTTACTCAGGCTGGTCTTGAACTCCTGAGCTCAGGCAATCCACCCACCTCAGCCTTCTAGAATACTAGGATTACAGGCGTGAGCCACGGTGCCCAGCCTTTATAAAATGTATTGGCATGAAGTTGTTCTTAATATTCTTTTAGTATACTTACCTCTAAAATGCATAATGAGGTTTTTATTTTCTTTATATTGGTTATTTGTAGTTCTGTTCTTATTTTTTGCTGATTGGGAGTTGGAAGTTTTGTTAATTTTATTAGTCTTTTCAAAGGACCATCTGTTAGTTTATCAATTTTCTCTAGTGGTTTTTCCTTTCCTCTGAGTTGCTGTGCTTCTTATTATTTCCTTCACTTGGAGTATTTTATGTTTAATTAACCTTTCATTTTCTAGCTTCTTAACATTGTGGTTGAAGATATTAATGTCAGACATTTCTTCTTTGCTAATATATTTAAAGGTACACATTTCCCTTTAAATATTGTTTTAGCTGCATGCCACACTTTGTGATATGTTAGTTTTTCATTTATACTCTGTTAAAAATAAATAATTTCTAATTTTTTGTGGATTCTTCATTAATCCATTTGTCTTTGTAGTGTACTATTTAAGTTTCACATATTTCATATTTTTCCCAAATGCTTTGTGCTGTAAGTTTCTAATTTCATTTCATTATATTTGGAAACTTACTCTATGTGATTGTAATTGTTAGTACATTCACTGAAACTACTTGTAGTAATGAATCTGAGCTGATCTTGGTGAATATTCCACATGAACCAGAGCACGATACACATCCTACTACTGTTTAAAAGACTTTTGATAAATGTCACCTCATTTAAGTTGGTTTCAGCAGTTTTTTGGGTCTTCTATATCCTTCCTGAATTTTTGTCTACTTGATTTATAAATTACTGAGAAGGGAGAGATGGTTGTGTCCAAACAGCCTTGCTAATTTGAATATTTCTCTCTTCAATTCTGTCAGATTTTGCCTCATGCATTTTGAAGCTATTTTGGGAGGCATCCACACTTCAAATTGTTTCTTGTTATAAATTTTATTTATTTATTTATTTATTTCAATAGATTGAGGGGTACAAGTGGTTTTTGGTTACTTGGATGAATTATATAGTAGTGAAGTCTGGGCTTTTAATGCATGCATCACCCAAATAGTGTACTTTCTACGCAATAGATAATTTTTCTTTCACCATCTTCCTGCTGTCCCTTCTATGAGGTTCCAATGCCCAAGATATTACCCTGTATGCCCCTGCACACGCTTACCTTAGCTTTCGCTCATGATTGAGAACACGGGATATCTCATATTTCATTCCTGAGTGACTTCATTTAGGATAATAGCCTCAATTCTATCCAAGCTAGTACAGAAGACATTATTCCATTCCTTTTTATAGAAGAGTGGGATTCCATGGTGTATCTAGACCACATTTTCTTTATGCACTCCTCAGTTCATGGGTGGTGGATGCCATGTGCTTGCAATTGTGAGTTGTGCTGTAATAAACACAGCAGGTTTTATGATTGCAGGTATCCTTTTAATATAATAACTTCTTTTATTGGGGGTAGATACACAGTACATGGATTGTTGGAGAAAGTGACAGAGCTACTTTTAGTTCTTTGAAAAATCTCTGCACTGGTTTCCACAGAGATTGCACTAATTTATATTCCCACCAACGGTTTACAAGTGTTCCCTTTTCACTGCATCCACACCAAAATTGAGTGTTCTGAGTTTATATTAATGGTCATTCAGACAGGGGTAAGATGGTATCTAATTGTGGTTTTAATTTTCATTTCTCTGATGACTATTGCTGTTGAGCATTTATTTTATTTATTTATTTATTCATTTATTTATTTATTGCCATTTGTATAGCGTCTTTGAAAGATATCTGTTTGTAATGGTATATATAGTTTCTTCTTGCCAAATTTGAGTTCTTTGTAGATTCTGGATATTAATACTTTGTGGATATATGTTTTGTCATTTTTTTCTATTCTGTAGGATGTCTATTTAATCTGATGATTATTTCTTTTGTTGTGCTGGAACTATTTATAATAGTTTATTTAAGTCCTATTTATTTATTTTTGTTTCTGTTACATTTTGTTTGGGGGTCTTGGTTATAAATTCTTTGCCTTAGTCAGTATCCAGAAAAGTTTTTCCTAGATTTTCTTCTAGAATTTTCATGTCTTCAGGCCTTACCATTAAGTCTTTAATTCATCTTGAGTTATTTTTTTTTTTTTCTCATAGTATGAGATAATTCTTCTGTATGTGACTATCCAATTTTCCCAGCACCATTTATTGAACAGTGCTAAACTGACATTGTTATAATTATAAAATGTTCCTACTTATTCTTGATTATGAAATTATTTGTTTTTGTTTTTGTGTTTGTTTTTGTTTAGCAGGCCTGGGCTGTGTTTGAACCCGCCAGCCCTAGCGAATGGGGCTGGCGCCCAGCCAAAAAAGGGCCTGCTTTCTTTTGTTGGGTAAAATCAATTTTCTTGATGTTAATAAAGCCATTCCATCTTTCTTATGATTAATGTTTCCCTGGTATGTCATTTTTCCTTTGTTTTTAACATTGACCATGACATTTAAAATAGATTCTTTGTTGATAGCATTGAGTTAGTTATTTTTTTTAATACAGGTTGATATGACAGGTTTTAAAATTACACATTTGGGCCACATTCCTTTAGTAATTTATTGAAGTTGTGTTGATATAGGTGGGTTTAAATTTACCATCTAGGGTTTTCTATGTTCATTTTTTTTCTACTGCTCTTTTCTCTCTTTTGAATTAAACCTCTCTAATATTCATTATATATCAATGATAGGTTTATTAGTCATACTCCATCTCTTTACTGTACTTTTGTATGGTTGTTCTAAGATTTAAAACTTTCTTCTAACTCTGCACAGTTTACCCACAAATGATATTAGGTAATGTCATTTATTCCTGTTTATAATGCAAAAATCTTATAAAAAGAAACTTCCAATTTCCTGCTCCTTCCTTTTGTACTATATTATCATCAATTTTATTTAACTTCTATGGGGTTATAAATACCCTGTTTATAAAGCACTAATATTTTTTAAAAATTAAAATGGAGGTAAACATTTTTATATGTGACCATATATGGCCTCATACATATTTCTGGCACACTTTTATTCCGTTCAGAATATTCAAATTTTCATTCTTATCACTTTTTTTAAAAAAAGATCCTTTAACATTTTTTGAGTAATGAATTTGCTGAAGTCAAATTCTATCCATTTTTACTTGTTCTAAAACAGTACTTACTTAAACTATAGATATTTGAGTAGTTATATAACTCTAGGCTAATAGTTCTCTCTTTGAGAACATATGAAATGTCACTCTATTTTCTTGTGTCTTGTATAATTTTTGAAGGAAAATTTCTTACTATCTTATCAGTGTTCCTCTTTATGTAATATGTCCTTTCTTTATGGCTGATTTTAAGATGTCCCCATCTTGAGTTTTCAGGTATTTGATCATGATATGTTTTGACATACTTTTATTTTATTTGAAGGTTAAGTCTTTTGTATCTGTGTGTTTATGAATTACATCAAATTTAGAAAGTTTTGGCTACTCTTTTTTCAAATGTTTTTCATCCAACTTCTTCTTTTTGGATTCCAATTAAATATATATTAAATTACTTGAGATTGCTTTGTAAGTCACTATACATTAAGAAATGATAAATGCTTGAGGTGATGGATACCCCAATATTCTTGAATGTTTTATACACATTGTATGTCTGTATCAAAATATCACTGTACCCTATAAATATATATATATATATAACTGTCATTTTCCATAATAATAAATAATAATAAATATTTTAAAAGCTTTTTTCTTGAGTTTTATTTTAGATAGTATATATTGCTATGTTTTCAAGCTTGCCGATTCCCCCCCCTGCAATGTTCTGTTATTAATCTTAGTTAATTTTTGTTTCTGATGGTAATTTTCATGTCTAAAATTTCTGTTTATATTTCATATCTTCAATTTCTGTCCTCACGAGATGCACATTTTCTTTACCATACTCAAAAACAGTTATTGTAATAGGCATCCTAACATACGTCTATGTTAATTTCATCATTTCTGTCATTTCCGAGTCTGTTCCTATTAAATTATTTTTCTCATGTGTATGACTTAAATTTTCCACTTTCTTGACATGCATGTTAGTTTTAATTGGATGCTGGACATTACAAATTTTATGTTGTTGAGTTTTTGGTTTTGCACTCTTTTTTTAAAAAGTGGCCTTTTGTATATCTTTTTATATGGCTAATAAACTATTTGTTGTCAGTTTGATCCTTTTTGAATCTTATTTTTAACTTTTGTTAAGGGTGAGTCTGGAGTAATCCTTACACTAGAGATGGTTTAGATGCTCTAATAAGGTGTATCCTGAGCAACCAACAAAATCTCTCCACTCTAGCTGGTGGATAAATAAGATCTAGTTATATTTAGGTCATTTCAAAGGTTTTGTCCGTTTTAATGTCATGTGTTTTTGTAGCTCCATATCTCAACAAATATTTATTCTACTGTGTCGTGGTATATACTGATCGATGGAGAATTTTGTACTCTATACATTGATGCTGTTCATTTTTTCTACTTTTAATTTTTTTTATTCTTTTCAGCCTATATGATGTCATTAAGCGATTTTTGGCCAATTTTTCACTACGAA
>CAUYPK010102641.1:0-111025 GCA_963574355.1 Loris lydekkerianus
TATAAGTACAGTTAAACCCCCCCAAAAGTCTAATGGTCACAGTTGAAGGCAGAATACAAATGTCTACATGCAATAACTAAGAAAATGCCATGAAGGCTATGTTGAACAGTTTGATGAGAATATTTCAGATTGTATATGAAACCAGCACATTGTACCCCTTGATTGCACTAATGTACACAGCTATGATTTGACAATTTAAAAAAAAAAAAAAAAAAAAGGCCCCACCTCCAAATGCCATCAACATATGAATTTGGGAATTAAGTTTGCAACAGTTGGGAGGACACATTCAAACAAACAAAAACCACCTAGGTCTGGTGTTCTTATGTGAGGTAATTACTTGATAAACTTCTGTTCTACGGAAAAATAAAAAAATAAAAAAAATTAATTAAATAAATAAAACAATTAAAGGGCATGCTGCCTTTGTATGTTTTGTACTGCTATAATAGAATATGTGAAACTGCCTAATTTCTAATGAACAAAAAAATTATTGGCTCACAGTTCTGGAGCCTGGGAAGTTTAAGGTCATGGGGCCAGCATTTAGTGAGGGCCTACTTGCTGAATTACCCCATGGCAGAAGGCAGGAGGGAAAAGAGATAAAATGAAAAGAGAGGCTGAGTTCTTCCTTTTATGTTATTTTTTTGACTCTTTCTTTTTATAAGGAGCCCATTCTTGTGATAATGGCCTTAATACCTGTCCTCATGGCCTAATCACCTCTCATTAGGTTTCACTTCCCAGCTGTGTTGTATTAGCGATTACGCTTCCAAAACATGCTTTTTGGGGAACACATTCAAACTGTAGTACATACTAAAATCCAAAACAAAAACCATAAAATATGATTTGAGAAGACAGAATAATTTTGGAATTATCAGACCAGGGATTTAATGCAACTGTGATTAATATGCTTAGGGCTGCCATAGATAAAGTAGACAGCATGCAAGAACAGACAATGTAAGCAGAGAGATGGAAATTCTAAACGAGAATCAAAAAGAAATGCTAGAGACTGAATAAACACTGTAACAGAAATGAAGAGTGTCTTTGATGGGCCCATTGGTTGGCTGGATGTGGCTGAGAAAAGAATCTCTGAGCTTCAGAATATCTCAATAGAGACATCCAAAACTGAAAACAATGAGAAAAAAAGACTAAGAATAACCCCCAGAATATTTAATAACTGTGGAAAGTGTAACATACTTGTAATGGGAATACCAGACGAAAAAGA
Organism: Loris lydekkerianus; assembly: GCA_963574355.1. Taxonomy (NCBI): domain Eukaryota; kingdom Metazoa; phylum Chordata; class Mammalia; order Primates; family Lorisidae; genus Loris; species Loris lydekkerianus. Next base: position 1,217 of record CAUYPK010102641.1, read on the forward strand.
AATAAAGAAACAGAAGGAATATTTGAAGCAATAGTGACTGAGAATTTTCCCAAATTAATGTCAGACACCAAACCACACATCCAAGAGGGCCCCAGAACACCAAGCAGGATAACTTAGCATGTGTGAGGTTGGACAGTTAAGTAGGTGCAGGAACACCGACTTGCACGGAGGCCTATGGGATTCAAACTGCGGAAAATCAAAGATGCAAAAAAAAAAAAATCTGGAAAAAAGCCAAGAGGATACTACATAAGAAATACATCTGACTTCTCAGAAACTAAGCAAGTATGAACAGAGATTGAAGTGAAATGTATCAAGTGTTGAGAGAAAAAAAAAAAAAACCCACCAACCTAAACTTCGGTACCCTGTAAAGTTACCTTTCAAAAGTGAAGGAGAAATAGGTCAGGCGCAGTGACTCACACCTGTAATCTAGCACTCTGGTGACTCACACCTGTAATGTAGCACTCTGGGAGGCCAAGGTGGATGGATTGCTTGAGCTCACAGGTTCGAGACCAGCCTGAGCCAGAGCGAGACCCCGTCTCTTAAAAAAAATGAAAAAATTGCCAGCATTGTGGCAGGTGTCTGTAGTCCCAGCTACTGAGGAGGCTGAGGTAAGAGAATTGGTTGAGCCCAAGAGTTTGAGGTCGCTGTAAGTTATGAAGCTCCAGCACTCTACCAAGGGTGACAAAGCAAGACTGTGTTCCAAAAAAAAAAAAGTGAAGAAGAAATAAAGACTTTCTCAGAAAAGCAAAAATTGAGAGAACTTGTTACCAGTAGACCTACCTTGCAAGAAATGTTTAAAAAAGTTCTTCATGCCCAGTATGGTGGCTCACACCTATAATCCTAGCACTTGGAATGCTGAGGTGGGTTGATTGCTTGAGTGCAGGAGTTCTAGACCAGCCTGAGAAAGAGTGAAACCCCATCTCTACGAAAATAATAGAAAAACTAATCAGGCTTTGTGGCAGGTGCCTGTAGTCCCAGCTACTTGGGAGGCTGAGGCAAGAGGATTGAACCTAGGAGTTTGAGGTTAATGTGAGCTATGAGGTTATAGCACCCTAGCCTGGGACAACATAGTGAGACTCTGCCTCAAAAAAATAAATACACAAATAAATAAATAAGTAAATAAGATTTAAAACATAAAAGTTCTGGGGACGGCACCTGTACCTCCGTGTGTAGGGTGCCGACCACATACACCCAGGCTGGCGGGTTTGAACCCGGCCTCAACCTGCTAAACAACAATGACAACTGAAACAAAAAATAGCTGGGCATTGTGGCAGGCACCTGTAGTTCCAGTTAGTTGGGAGGCTGAGGCAAGAGAATCACTTAAGCCCAAGAGTTTGAGGATGCTGTGAGCTGTGAGTAGACAGCACTCTACTGAGGGTGACATAGTGAGACTCTGCTTCAAAAAAATAAATAAAGTTCTTCAGAGAGATGAAAAACATAATAGGCCAGAAACTCAGATTTACATAAAGAAAGGAAGAACCCAGAAGAAGGAATAAATAAAGGTAAAAGATAAACTTACTTTCCTTTTTAATTGATTTAATAGATAATACTTTGTTCAAAATAATAATAGCAGCAGTCTACTTAAATATATGTGTGTGTATATATATATATACTTATGCATAAGCAAAATGAATGACAGCAATGATACAGGGAAAGGAGGAAGAAATTAGTATTATTTTGTTAATATAAAGTACTTGCACTACCCATGAAGTGATGTGGTGTTATTTTAAATTAGACTTGAATTAGTTATAAATGTATATTGCAAACTCTAGGGCAACCGCAAAAACAGTGTGGTGTGGCAAAGAATCAACAGATCAATGGATCAGAAGAGAGAGCCCAGAAATTGGCCTTCATATGGAGTCAACTGATTTTTGACAAAGGAACAAAGCCATGCAGGGGAGCAAGAAAAGCTTTTTCAATAAATGGTGCTAGAACAACTGGACTTCCAAAGCAAAAACATGAATCAAGACAGACACCTTACACCCCTCACAAAAAATAACTATAATTTTTTAGGCTCAGTGGCTTGCACCTGTAGTCTCAGCTACTCAGAAGGCTGAGGGGGAAGGATTGCTTGAGGTCAGGATTGGAGGCTGCAATGAGCAGTGATCACGGCTCTGTGCTCCAGCCTGGGTGATAGTGCAAGACCCGTCTCTAATAAATAAATAAATAGTCACTCAAAATGGATCACAGACTTAAATGTAAAAAACTATAGGACTCAGGAATTAAAAAAACTAAACATTTGTTTACATATGACCCACCAATTGCTTTCTTTGATACTTACACAAATGAATTGAAAACATACCTCCAGTCCATACAAAACCTGTACACAAATGTTTAGCAGCTTTATTCAAAATTACCAAAACTTAGGGGTAACCAAGATGATCTTCAGTATGTGAATGTATAAATAAACTGTGGTACATCCAGGTAAGAAATATTATCTAGCAATAAAAAGAAATGAGCTATCAAGCCATGAAAAGATGTGGAGGAACCTTAAATGTATAGTACTCATTGGGAAAAATCAATCTGAAAAGGCTACATGTTGGGTGGCGCCTTGGCTCAGTGAGTAGGGCGCCGGCCCCATATACTGGAGCTGGCCCCAGCCAAAAAAAAACTGCAAAAAAGAAAAGGCTACATATTGTCTTATTCCAATTATGCGATATTCTGAAAAAGGCAAAGCTCCAGAGACAGCAAAAGACAGTGGTTTCCAGGAATCAAGGGGAAGGAGGAATGAATAGGCAGAGCACAGAGGATTCTTAGGGGAGTGACACTACTTTATATGATACTATGATGCTATATAAGAGTCACAAGATGGCCAAGGGCAGTGAGTACTTTGAAGGTGGCTATAGTGATACTCTGTCATGAGATGTGTAGCACTTTTTCTAGGCTGAGTTCTCAAACTGGATTGTCCAACCTCATACATGCCATTATACCTTGGTCGTATCCATAGAATTTTCAACACAGAGAGTGAAACCTAATGTAAACTGTGGTCTCTAGCCACGTTGTGTTAATGTAGATTCTTCAGCTGGAACAAATATATCACTCCAATGCAGGATGTTAAAATGGGGAAAGAATGTGCATTTGTGAGGCAGGGTGCATTTGTGAGGCAGGGAGCATTTGGGGAATCTCCGTATTTCTGCTCAATTCTGCTGCAAGTCTAAAACTGTTCTAAAGAATAGTCTATTAAAAATGCAAGCCATGAACTGGGAGAAAATATTTTGTTTTTGTTTTTTAGGCAGAATCTTACTTTGTCACTCTGAATGGAGTGCTATAGCATCATAGCTCACAGTGACCTCAAACTCTTGGGCTCAAGTGATTCTCTTGGCTCAGCCTCCCAAGTAGCTGGGATTACAGGCTCTGGCCACAACACCTGGCTATTTTTAGAGGCAAAGTCTAGCTCTGGCTCAGGCTGGTCTGGAACTCCTGAGCTCAGGCAATCCACCTGACTCAGCCTCCCAGAGAAGTAGGATTACAGGCATGAGCCACTGTGCCCAGCAAAGAGAAAATATTCTTTCTTTCTTTTTCTTTTCTGTTCTTTTTTTTTTTTTTTTGAGAAAATATTCTTAATGCATATATCTGCTGGGCACGGTTGCTCAGGTCTGTAATCCTAGCACCCTGGGAGGCCGAAGAGGATATATCACTTCAGCTCAGGAGATTGACACCAGGCTGAGCTAGTAGAGACCCATTTTCTACTAAAAATAGAAAAACTAGCCAGGCATGGTGGTGGGTGTCTGTAGTCCCAGCTACTTGGGAGGCTGAGATAGGAGGATTGCTTGAGCCCAGGAGGTGATGTTTGCTGTGAGTTATGACGCTGAGGGACTCTTACCAGGGCAACAGAGTAAGACTCTGTCTCAAAAACATAACATAACAAAACAAAGTAAAGTATGTTATCTGATAAACAATTTGATTCACAATATATAAGGGACTTCTACAAATCAAAAATAGAAAGACAACCCAATTAAAAAAGACTTGAACGGACATTTCACCAAAAAAAAAAAAAGATGTACAAGTAACCAGTAACTACATGAAAAGCAATCAACGTCAGTCGTTAGTCATCAGGGAAATGTTAATTAAAACCACACTAAAATTCCACTTTAAACCCATTAAAATGGTTAAAGCTAAAGAGACTGACACCAGATGTTGATGAGGGTATATGGTACAAGTGGAACTCTCATACATTGCTGGTGGGAGTATAAAATGATTCAGCCATTCTGGAAAGTTTGAGAGCTTCTTAGGAAATTATACACCCACCTACTGACCCAGCAGTTCAACTTTCAGGTTATTTACCCCAAAGAATGAAAATATATATTCACAAAAAGACTTGATACTAATAACAGCTTTATTCCTAATAGTCAAAACCTGGACACAAAGGTCCATCAACAGGATAATGAATAATTAACAATAATTGTGGTATATTTAAAATGATGGACTATTACACACTAATAGAATGAACTACTACTGCAATACTATGAATCTCTAAAAAATTAAGTGGAATAAAAAAAAAAAGGAGGGACAAAAAAATACATATTATATAATTCCATTTATGTGACTTTTAAGAACAGATAAACTAACCCATGATGATAGAAGTCAGAAGAAGACAGTCTTGGGGGAAGGAAGACTGAACGATGGCATGAAGCAGCTTTGAGGGGTTTACCGAAATGTCCTATATTTTGGTTGGGGTGTTGGTTACATGGGTATACAGGTATGTTAAAACTCATTCATTTGCATACTTAATAGCTGTACATACGTAAATTGTACCTTTATAAGAAAAAAATGTGACCATACAATTTCCCTAAACTGGCTGAGCAAAATATATCATTTGCACATCTTTTTTGTTTTCTCTGTCCAGTACCTAGAAGAGTATCCATAACATAGTAAGTGCTCAGCACAAGTTCAAGGAAAATTAAACCAATGAACCAATTGTCTTGGAGGCTTATGAACAATATAACGAGATAGATATTCAGACATCGTCTAGTAGTTTCTTACAGATTACTCCTTAAAGAGAGAGGTATCTTCCTGCTTTTCTTAAGTGGTCAATAATTTCTAGTTTTGAGCAAATTAACTTTCTTTAGCAGTCAATTACATGTATGTGTGCGCCTGTGTGTCTCTTCACAGCACAACTGATTATCTGGGGCTACTTAGTGCTAGGAATTGTCTAAATTGACTAGTTATTTTTATAAATTTATCTTATCACATATATGTATTGTAAAACCAAATAAAGCTAAATCACAAGTATTTTTGAGAAATTGTTGCTTAATAATTTTCAAGATAATTTCCCCTCAGAAGAAGAGAAATAATTTATTTCTCTTCATACTTTTTGTTTCCAAGATTATTCCTGAACTAAAGCATTTACCACGAGAAATTTTTTCATAATTTATATTTTAAAATTTCATAATTTAAAAATTTTTGAAAAATAAAAAGGTTTTGTAACTACATAACCATAACTCATTCTGTGCTAATATGGAAAAATTTTTACCTTAGATGTACCTCATTAAAATAAAATTACATTCTTATTAAAATATCTCAAGAATGGAAGAAAAAGTATCCAATGTACTCAGCCCTACTATGAAACTAATTTATGGCTTTCATATGAAAGCTATAATCCAGTTATAACCTAAGAATATGGGGAAGGAGGAGATGGAGGGGAGGGAGGGGGAAGGATGGACGGAGGGAGGGTGATTGGTGGGATTATACCTATGGTGCATCTTACAAGGGTACATGTGAAGCTTACTAAGTGTAGAATATAAATGTCTTAACACAATAACTAAGAAAATGCCAGGAAGGCTAGGTTAACCAGTGTGATAAAAATATGTCAAATGGTCTATAAAACCAGTGTATGGTGCCCCCTGATCGCATTAATGTACATAGCTATAATTTAATTAAAAAATAAAAAATAAAACTATTTTTTGACATTTAAATGTGACTTGATTTACTAGACTTTTTAAAGCTTTAGTTAAAAAAAAAAAATACAGGTTATAGACAAAGATGTTTTACTGAATTCTGGCTATGAAAATGTGATGTTTAAATTCCAGATGGGGACATGTAAATGTTAATATCAGAGCTGTCTTTTCCAAGAATGTTTTGCTTTAGTTTAAGAAATACTCAAAAAATCTTGGGTCTCTCTAAAAATGAAAATAATTGTATTTCAAATCCAGAAGTTTCAACAATTTCCAGAAGAGTCACATACTAATGCAGGGGGTGGGGGCAAGGACCATTTGTTTTCCAATATCCCTGACCCCCTAACTTCACCCCCACTGGTATGTGTCTGTGTTAAGAAATGGAGCCTCAGTTAGTTTGAAAAGATGATTGGAAAACTTTTACTCTAGTGTACAACTAGGATAAAAGAAAACTTCTGAACCACCTATAAGTTCTTATTCTCTCATTTCAAGTTGAGGCCATATTCCTGTGCCCTGGTCATGGGATGTCCTCCACCATGAAAATACATCTGGTTTAAGTTCCTGCCATATGTGATGAATCAATGCATAACAGATAATACATTTGGAAGGCTGTATTCCTACAGGCTTTGGCTGCTAGTCTCTTAGACTCTCTCCAAGTCTGATGAATTTTCCATCTTAGCTTATCTATGGTATAGTTATAAGAGAAGGCACTAAACATAAAATGTACTTTAGAATTAAGAGCTTATTTCTAAAGGTAGTCAGCAGGAAACTCGAAAGGACCAGTCTCTGCTACTGTGCCTTTATGAACTTTGGAAAATTGGCCCCACTGTTTCATAGAGGTGAGTTTCTGTGCTGTGGTCTTTTTCCCCTATATGTCTAGTAATTAAGGATTATTACTGAAGTATAAGGGATATGTACACTGATTCTTTTATTACAAATATTTAAAAATACCCTAGACACTATTTTATTAAAGCAGGGCCACCAATTATAAGAAGGCAATTTAAAATAGTGATGAAGAGTATGGATTTTCCCACCTTGTTATTTTGAGGTGACTTAGGCAAGTATTGAAATGCTTTAAAATGTTAATAATGATAGTAATTTTCTCACTGGGTTGTTGTGAATGAAATGATAACTTATAAAATACTTGACGCAGTACCTGACACAGAGTTTATGAAGTTATTGGCTATTAGCACAGTTGGAAATTTATCTACAACTTTTCTTCAATTTCCAGGATTAAAGCTAATATTGCCATGACTGGACCCCCATGAGAGACAGTATTCCATAGTGTAGAATTAATAATGGGCCTCAAAGGAGAGTTATTCGTATTGCCTTTACTCTTATTGGCTGCTTCACATTTGGCATGTGTCTGTCTCCCCCACTAAATGCTGGGTCCTTTGAAGATGAGGTCTACATTTTACATCTTTTTGAATTAATGAGGCTGGTTATTTATAGACTCAATAGGGGAATAACAGATAAGTGAATATGCATGCAAATACCCTGAAAACACTATTTCTACATTTGAGTTACTTTGTGGTTTTTAAGTAATTGTGAAGAATAATTTCTTTTAACTTCCTAGCAAAGCAGCATAGATATTACAGCTACAAACAAAAGGACAATTAACAATCATATAGTATTCTTGGTTTACAATTCAAAGAGGAGGCCCAGTTTGGGCATTTTATATTTGACATATCTATTAGACATCTAAAGGAAGAGGTGAATAGGAAGCTGGCATAAGTTTAGAGAGATGTGTAAGTTTGGGGAAACTTACAAGGTCCATAAGTTTGGAGAAAATGGAGAGTTGTCAACACATGGTTGGTACTTAAGTCCATGTGACTGAATAGGATTACTCAAGGAGAGGGTATAAATTAAGAGAGAAAAAGGTCCTAAGACAAAATCCTGGGACATTACAAAACTGTAGGGTTTGAGGTGATGATGAGAAGCCACAAAAGAGACAGGAGTAGGCCAAGGGGTCACAGAAATGAGGAGAACCCAGACAAATCCTCCTAAGCCCAGCTCTCATCGCCCCTGGCTTTTCTCAACTCACTCTTTGATTCCTCATGTCTATCTTTTCCCCACCCCTACCCCTTCCCAATTTGGAGCTGTTTGGATCCACATCCCTAGATATTCTAACTGGCCCTCTTTTTCATAATCTTCACTCAATAATTCTGGGGTTTGCGTGTGTTTTCATATTCAGCCCACTTGCGGGGATGTCCAACCTTTTTATATCTCTGCTGTACATGGGAAGTATAAGAGTTGTCTTCAGCTACACATTAAGTACACAAACACAAAAGCTGATTAACAAATACAAAGATCTGGGCATACTTTTTGTAATATCCAACACCACCAATAAGCAAAAAACAGCCCTCACGAAATCAACCTGCAGCCCTTGGGCCCCAGGTTGGACACCCCTCATAGAGTCCAGGTCAGGGGTATCCTTTTGCCAGCTTCAGTTCATGTCAGTCATATTGTATCTCTCCCTGGCTCCTGCACCTTACATGCTATCTATCCTTCCTGCTGTGGAGAAGGAAAGAATACTACTCTTGAAGTCCTTGGCTTCAGACTCCCTGATTCAGTTTTCAGATGAGTCCCTTGCACTCCCTTATACTTATATGCTGAGTCCTGCTTCCTGTACTTCCTTTTTGCCTATACGTTATATTCTTGCTCTAGCTCTGGGCATTTGGCCACTTTGGACATCTATCCTGCCCTTTTCAGCCTTGTTCTTGGGTCCCTTTATCTATGCACAATCCCGCCCCCACTCTAACAGCAGTGGCTACTCTCTTGCAGTGATCCCTCAAACCATTTGTGCCAGATTTAGAGACAGGTCAAGGCTTCAGAAACCAGCCTAAAACACATAAATTGTTCAAGCTTTTTGCCATATGGTTATATCAAAGTGTCTGGAAAATAAAAATTCCCTGAAATAGAAATGTATAAGATGGGAAATTCAAATATTAAATTCTCAACCTAAAATTTGTAGTTTCTTCCAGTAATCATGTGCTAAATCAGTAGGAATTTTCTGAGGGATCGCTAAGAGACTAATTAGCAAACAACACCTGATATTTTCCTTTGAGACTGTGGGATATAAATTAATAGGAGAGTAGAATCCCAAGATAATTATATAGGTCCTAGAACTCCTCTAACAGAGCTGCTGTTTGAGGGACCTATAATCATTGGTTGGTTCCTGTTTAGCCTAAATTCTTACTAAATAAATAGGGCTAGGAATGTTTAGGGGAATGGAGATTAAGGTCTTATAATGAGCCATTTGAATGCCTGATTTTCAAGGCCACTCCAAAATTAGAAACAAAGAATTTTGGAGTTCTACTTTTTCCATTTGTTTTGGCTGATGATGCCTCATGTAGAACAGTTATTTCTTTACCACATTTCTTTATTTAATGATGGGTAGATATATGCTAAAATTTTCTTTCATTTTATTAGATGAGTTTACCTTTTATATGTAATTGTTATCTTTAGTTATTTTATTATAAAATATAATGTTTTATTTCAGTGTGAAGCACTCAAACAATGCAGAAATTAAGAAATCATTTAGAAAGTTAAAAATGTTCAGAAGTTCTCCTCCCCTCAAATATAATTCCTTTTAATAGGTATATATTCTTTTGTATTTTTCTATATTATAAAAATAGAGTTGTGTTGCTGGGTAACTTGATTTTTTTTTTTTTTTTTTTTTTTTTTTTTTGAGACAGAGCCTCAAGCTGTCACCCCTGGGTAGAGTACTGTGGCATCATAGCTCACAGCAACCTCCAACTCCCGGGCTTAAGCGATTCTCTTGCCTCAGCCTCCCAAGTAGCTGGGCCTACAGGTGCCACAATGCCCACAAATAGCTGCCACAACGCCCAGCTATTTTTTGGTTGGAGTTGTCATTGTTGTTTGGCAGGTCAAGGCTGAATTCGAACCCGCCAGCTCTGGTGTATGTGGCTGGCGCCTTAGTTGCTTCAGCTACAGGCGCCGAGCTGGTAACTTGATTTTTTATCTATTAATATTATCTTTGGTATCTTTCTACATCAGGACTTGTAGAGCTAGCTCATTCTTTTTGATAACTACATGATGTTGTGTTCAATGGATGTACCAAAGTTTATTTAGCCAAAGAGAGTGGATTAATTTCAGTTGTTTACAAACACAGCAATAGAAAGATTAATATCCACCTACATATTTCTTTGCACACTTGTATGAGTACCTCTACAGGAAAGATTTTTAGAATTGGACATTTCTGAGGCTAAAAGATACATGTTCAAAATTTTGAGAGATAACTACCAAACCACCCTCTTAAAACACTGTACCATTTTTTATGCACATCAATAATGTATGCAATATCCATGTTTATAAACATTGATCAATGATGAGTAATATATCTTTAACATGATAAGTAGAAAACTGTATCTATTCAAATTTGTATTTTCTAAATGTTAATGTACTGTTTAATCTGATATAATTTGTTACATACATAAAGCAGATATATTTATTAATAGTAACTGCTTTGTATAAAGAATGTTATTATCACCACTTAGAAGTGTATTAAAAGTATGTTGGGGACAAGATGTATATGTACATATATTTAATTCATGTACGTTTCATTGTGTTAAATGCTAAGACCCATAGACGGATGAATAATAACTGGTATTGAGAGATGAATAATAACATGGTCCTCATGCTACTTTCCCTCCTGTGGGAGGGTAGAGATGTACTTGACTACCATTCATCCAAGAAAGTCAACAGGAGAGAAAGGCAGATGCTAAATATGGTCTGAGAATAAAACTACCCAAATTTCAAGTTCCAATTAGAACAAGATTAATGTAGAGCTTTTAAGGTTTTACTCTTAAACAATAGTGTGTTTTGACAGAAGTCTTTAAAATAAACATCCAAATACAGTTCTATTTGCCGATAGTCCACCAAGAATAAGCTTTCCTGTTGGTCATTATTTTCCTTAGATAATTGCAACATTATCACCTAACTTAATGACCCAAGATCATTCCCATAGTATTCGATACTAACAACAGCCACCTCAATTTCTTGTTAGTTCTTCTCCACAAAGGGGCTCTCCATTTTCTGCATTTTTTAATAGAAAAGTTTTTTTTTCTGCACCATGAATGGCATGGTGCCTGTGGGTTATGTTTGTGATGCTCCCTTATGATGCAGTTCACATTTACTCTGTGTCATGTTCCAAGCTAAAGGCTGGGATGAAGATATGGCCAAACCTAATTAAGGGGCCAAGTAAGAGAATGAATAGGTTGGAAACTAACTAAAAATTGGATCATGTGGAAGAGGAGACGGCTCCCTTGAGAACAGGCCCATATCACTCTTTCAAATTTTAGGCAAGGGTCAACGAGGGCAGCTAGTATGAATAAAGTCCAAGGGTGAAGACTGGTAGCTAAGGATGTGTACATGCCAAGAAGTCACAGAATTGGAAATTCAGTAACTTATAATTAGATCAGTGAGTATTGAAGAAGTTCATAGGAAGGTCAATTAGACCACCTGCGTGCCTAACAGGATAGTTCACGTTTGACAAGAGGGGTCGTTTGTAGCTACCTTTCTCCCATCTTCTCTTGTGTAGCAGTCTTCATATTACATAGGAAACCACAGTCAATTCTATCCTATAAGCATACCTATGAAATGTGCTTATTTTTTAAAAAAACAATAAGACAAAACTTTCCTACAGAAATACTAGAAATCCTTAGAAAATATCTCTTCTAGGATGTAACACATAAAGCCAGAATTTAGGTTGACCAGGATGGTTGTTCAGATTTATGTAAATTATGGACAATTCAGATTTATCTAAATTGTAGATACTCTAACACCTACTTTAGTATGTTATTCATTGTCTATTTAAATGATTTGTTTTCATGGAGAATAAATGCTAATGTCTTAGCAGATGGATACTGCAGAGGTTTCTAAATCTTGACACAGTCTAAAAGAAAACAAAATTTTATTATATGGGTGGAATTTGGCAGCTCTTTTAAATTCTTTACTAAAGACATTTATACAAAAAAAAAAAAAGACATTTATACAAACTGTATTAGATATGAGATGTCTTTATACTCCACTCTCCCACCTGACACAAAACCATCGCAGCATCATGCTTCCCTTAAGTGTGAAAAATTAAAATGTACACAACAGCAGGGTGAGGAAACTGTACCTTGGTTTATAATAGTTTGCTCTCTTCATCTGTCCTTTCCCACTGGGATCCTCTAGCTTTCTTTTCTAGAGAAATTTCCACATTGGTTCTGAGTTTTGATCTAAATTATCTATTCTTTATTGGTTTCAACATGATTCTTGATGTTCCTAGATCAACGCCCAGGCACAAATCCTATGTCTTGCAGTAAACATTTTGAAAGAAAGAAAAAATAAAGTTGCAAAGGTGCGTTTGAACAGAGTAAACTTTCTTCATATTAGAAAACTAAAATCCCAGCAGTAAAAAAAAATGGAGACTTTACCTCCTTTATGTTTACATGGATGGAGCTGGAAAATATTCTTCTTAGTAAAGTATCTCAGGAATGGAAAAAACAGTATCCAATGTACTCAGTACTACTGTGAAACCAATTTATAATCACTCACACTTGCATATGAAAAATGAAACACAACTTTAGGCTATGATGAAGGAAGGAAAGGGAGGGCAAGGGATGGGGAGGGGGTAGGAAGGATGGTAGGGAATAGTAGGGGGACCACAACTATGGAGCACATTAAAAGTACAAGCTGGTTCTATCATGTGTAGAACACAAATGTCCTAATGCTATAATTGGGTAAATGAGATGAAAGCTATGCTGATCAGTATGATGTAAGCACTCCAATTTGTACAAATAATCAACACGCTGAAATGGGCATAAATGTATTTATGATCTATGTACAAAAGACTTAATAAAAAAAGGAAAACTAAAATCCAGTAATTATTAAATCATGCTTCATTTTATATTTGATGATGGATATCACAATAATATCTCCCACAAATTTACTCCATGATGAACTATAAAGAAATAACAATTTGTGCTGCATCAGAATGAAAACTTTAATTGGTTTTTTTGGCTTTTCAAACACATGCTAATTCATTATTTCAATAAAATGCACTAACAGATGTTAGGCAGAATGTAGCCACATCTGGGATATATAAAATACCATTCTAAGCCTCCAAGGGAGAGAAATAGCAATATTGTTTAGTTCTCCCTAAAAGTCTTTCTAGCTAGCCCGTATCATTGAACCTGTTTAACCCCTTTAAGTCTAACAGTGAACAAGTGAGAGTAGCACCAATTATTCTGGTTGTCTTGGGAATATTAAAAGGAACTAAAACACCAAGAGAAGCATCACAAATACAAATGCTTGTGATACATCACACATAGAAATGCCCAATGCTGAAACACAAATATAACTTCATTAAAGCTTGTGGCTGCAGCTATGTTTTCTCAGCTGAAGAGGTCATAAATCTTGAGCTGCCTGCTTCCTGAGGCCACCTTGAATTGTAGGTCTCTTTAGGCTTTTCTATAATGTTCCTACTAAATTTGGTTCTTTCAAAGAAAGCACAGCATATGTAAAAGATGGCAAATAAAGATTTTGGTAGAGGCTATGCTATTTTGACAATAGTATACATAGAGAGTGGTTAAAGCCTAGGCTCTTCCAGTCTTCCAGTCTACTTTTTACTTTTAATTTTGTTTTGTTCTCTTCAGTTTCCCAGGAAAACAAAAACAAAGCCTGCTAGTTTCCTGTTAATAAAGATCAGGGTCTTAGACTATTATAGCTAGCATCATCTCTAGCTTCTTGAAGATAGACTACACTGAGGGTCAGAATAAGTAACGGTGAGAGGAAGCTCTGGAAATGATTGCCTCGTATGCTTCTTACTAGAAAGGAGAAAGATACTTCATTTTGCATAAAGGACGCAGTCTGGAGTGGAAACGCAGACGGGGCATAATGAAAATATCCTGCCTTAGAACCAAAAGATCAGGGTTTGAGCCTTTGCTCTGCAACCTACTAACTCAGTATTTGGGAGAGTCTTTGAACCACAGAAGTCAAATTCCCTCATCTATGAAGTGGGAATAATACTTTGGAAACTTGCCTGAAGTTTCAGTGAAATAATGGATCTAGAAGTGCTTTATAAACTGTGATACATACAGAATATAACTTAGTATTAATGGGCTATTGGTGGCCTGCAGTCTTTATCTCACACGAACAGATGACATTAGGTAGTTGGAGCAAGGCTGAAATCTAGACAGTGGTTATAGAATAGGTGATGTGAATTTCCATTTAAAACTCACTGATTAAATGGAGAAAGTCTCCGGAGGGGCTAAATGCAATCTTGATAGAAATTTCTGCTAAGTTATAAAAGTGGGGTACATCAAGCTCATATGTTCTATTCTATTTCATATACACAGTGGGATCAAAGAATCCCAGTCTTTTATTCTCTTAACATGTATTTATTGAGTGGCTACTAAGTTCCAAGCATTGTGTTAGTCCCTAGGTATATGCTGGTGAACAAGATTTCTGCTCTAAGGACTTATATTCTAGTCATACTAACATTTTTATTGTAAGTCCTTAAAAATGATTGTCACATACTAGATACTCAGTAAAAATTGGCTGAACTGAGCTACTCTAATTTTGTAGCATGACCATAGAGCAGAATGCTACTAGTGAAGAGGTGACTTTTGTGACTAGAGATCCCCACCCAATTCAGCAAGTGATTAACCTGGTACTACTTCTGAAGTCTCGAGAGAAAGAATTTTTTAAACTAGAGTTCATCTAGTCATCCATTTATAATTATGTAGTTTGTTTTTTTTTTGAGACAGAGTCCCATTATGTCACCCTCTGCAGAGTGCCGTAACGTCACAGCTCACAGCAACCTCTAACTCTTGGGCTTAAGCAGTTCTCTTGCCTCAGCCTCTCAAGTAGCTGGGACTATAAGTGCCCACCACAATGCCCAGGCATTTTTGTTGCAGTTGTCATTGTTGTTTAGCAGGCCCGGGCTGGGTTTGAACCCTCCGGCCTTGGTGTAACCACTGTGCTATGAGCGCCAGGCCTTTAATTATGTAGTGTTAATTTGTTCTACTTAAAATAAAAACACCACTTCCGGTTAGTTTAACATGCAGTTAGAGTGTCACTACAAAATGTTTTTCAGGGTGCTATCCTTTATGTTATTTCCAAATACGAAAAACATATAGTCTGGATATGTCAAATCACTATTGATACACTGATTATGGAGTTTATATCTATTTAACATATTGCATATTGCAGAGAGTTTGTTTTTGAAAGTTTAACTTTCTCGAAGTCACTCAAGAGAACCAGAGTTGTGGAATAAAATTTCTTGGAATTTTTTTCTAGCATCTAAGGACTAACTCCTGGCATTAGGGTGGCTGACATTAGTATTATTCACCAATTTCCCCACCCCTTCTGAACACATTTCAAGGACTCAGTCCTCTTGCAGAAGTATGGGGCTATGTAACTAGTTCTAAGCAATGCAATGTGATCCAGCCTTCCAAGCTAAGGCTATGAAAAATTAATGGGGATTCTATGTCACTTTCTTCCTCTGTCCTATAGAGTGAGTTGCTGTGTTCAGGGTGATATAGCTACAGGATGGTGGAGCCTGTCTATCTGGTTCCTGGAGTGACTGGAAGAGAGTAAATCTGGTCCACACAAAGTATGTACAAACAAGAAACTTTTGTTGTATTAAGGCAGACAGATTTTGGAAATGTTTGTTACAACACCATAACATAACCTTTCCTGATTAATATAGTCAGGGAAGATTCATAGTACTCTCAGTGCCAAATTATGAGTAAGAGATAAAATAGATAAAACAAGTTCCATTAATTTGTCAGGAGAGTTTTTCATATTAAGGATGTTAGCCTGAGGTCTAGCTTTTTAATCACATTTAATCCAGATATCCCATAAGTTTTCCATTTTTCTACTAATTCTCTTGAGTTTTTCTTAAGCACTATATTTAACTTTCATCCATAAAGTTCCTGCGCTTTCTACAAATGATCATTTTTCTCAACATCAAATGAATTGTTTAATACAACCACACATCATGATTTTCAAAAGCATTTTAATTAGAGAAAAAGGTTCTAAATTATGAACACCCTGTCTTCCTTTAATTGAAATACATATGCAGTCATCATGAATGTAGAAGGGAGATGCTTCTGCAACTGTAGGGCCTTTAGAAAGTGGACTCCCACAAGAAGGGAGAAGCAGAGCGTTCCTAATTATTTTCATTTATTTTTTCTACTTTGGATGAAGACCTTAACTTCCAAGAACTTGTTGAGTCAGAGAATTGTCATTTCTTATTTAAAGCTATCAATAGTAGGCAAACATTTTCAAGCAACTGGAAACAAAAATAATGTTTTGTTCTTACTTATGGATTGTTAGGTAGCATATGTAATGTGCTGTTTTTAGAATTTTGACACCTGTCCTCTTTCCTTCCACCCATTCATGGCTGTCAAAGACCAACTCAAATCCTAGCTCCTTAGGAAATTCTCCCTGTGTCCATCAGCTGGAATTGATATTTCTCTTTCCCAAATTCCTATGTAAATTCCTATCATTTATTTGGAATTGATTAGAGAGTTTTAGAGAGTTCAAGACCTGGAAAGGACCTATGAATCAACACAATCTCATTTTGCAGACGAGGGGGAAAAAGTCCAGAGGAATTATGGATCTAAGTAAGTTACACAGTTGGACACACATTGGCAGCTGTAAGCCTACTTTGCCCAATTCCCACTGCAGTTCATTCCTTTAAGCCACTATTGCCTGAGATCTGCCATCTGCTATTGTTGGTTATCTCATCAAGAGAACACGACATCTCACCAATAGTAAATCTTGAGGTCAGGGAATTCTTTCGCTTCTTCAGCTTATGCATTAAGCGGTGAATAATTTCTTGGTAATTGGTTGTGTTTTAGGTAATGATTACATCTATTTAATCTGTAACTTTTTACACCCTCAGGAGCAGAAGATAATACTGGAAGGGGCCAAAGAGGTAGGAATAAAGCAGGGGCAAAGTAAACAGTGAGAGCCCATGAGATGAGAACCCTCAGAATGTTAATATATCTAGAGCTGAAGGTCATTTTCCCCGGAAAAATCAGACCTTGCAGGTTTATCCTGCCAGAATGAAAAGTGTGCCTGTCGGACAGGGGGTGGAAAGGTGCCAAAGTTGAGGTGAAGTTCTGGAGATGGAAAGCCTCTCCGCAGATGAGGATTTCCACCGGTTGGGAGGGGCGAAAGAGAACGAAGTCGAGGGAGAGAAGTCTGACCCCAGGCCCTGGAACTGAGAAAGGAGGCGCGACGGGTGGGCCGAGGCGAGGGCACCGAGAAGAGCTCTAGGAGACAGACCTTGAAAACCGGGCGGCGGCGGCGTCACGGGGCGTTGCCCGGGGGCTGCGCTGCCCGGGGTGGGCGCCGGGGCGCGGGGTGGGCGCCGGGGGCGGGGCCGGCCGGCCGGGGCGGAGCGCTGGCTCGGGCTCTCCGGGCCGGCACGCGGCGGCGCCCCCTCCCCTCGCCGCGGGCCTCCCCGCGCCGAGCACGTCCCCGTGCCGCGCCTCCGCCCCTCGCTGGCTCGCTGCTTCCCGCCCTCCCCGCAGCGCCGGCCGTGCCGGCTTCCCCTCAGTCTCTCATGAATATTGAGCGGCCCCTGTTGTATTTCCCGAGCTCCATTGCGGAAGCCGAGGCTCGCCATATTGTGCGGCGGCGCAGGCGGCCGCGGCAGCTGATGATCTGAGTCTCGCTCCGGTCGCGGCCAGCGGAGCCCCGGGCTGGGGCAGGAGCCGGTGAGCTGGGTGGGCAGGCGAAGGGCGCGGCAGCGGTGGGCTGGGACGCGCCTCTGCTCGGCCGGGTGCAGACGACTGCCGGCGGCCAGGTGACCGGGGAGGGGGGGGTGTGTGCTTATGTCCGGGGACGTGTGAGGGGCGATGGCGCCGCCGCCCCCGGTGGCTTTTATGGCGGGGGAGGCGGCTTCTCATTGTTCCGGTTCCTTGGAGGGTCATGAGAGTGGAGTGAGCCAGGTTTGCGAAAGACCCAGCCTGCGGTGCGCCAGGACTCCTTCGCGGCGAACCCATCGCTGCGCTCCCAGCGCGGAGGCCGGGGCTGCTGCGGTGCGGGCCCCTCGCCTCCCCCGGCGGGGGCCCCAGCCTCTCGGCCGCCCCGCTCCGGAGGCGGACGGAGCGGAATGCGGGTTTTTCTTCTCTGGGCTTTCCCCTTGCAGCCGGGGATGTGTGGCTGCACCATGGGGGTGGGGTAGGGGCACTTTGTGCAGAGATCCTTCCCCCGCGGGGGCTGGAGTCGGGTTCGCGAGCAGCAGAGCTGCTCGGCGTCGGGGTTGCTTGCTGGCTGCGGGGAGACCCCTCCTGTTTCAAACATTCCTGGAGTGCCGCCTCCCGCTCGGCAGTATCTGTTGCTGCTTTCCGAAACCGCGAGGTTAACCCGAGGAGTCGTGGGGGAGGGGGCGTCTCGGGTTGTTTGTGATGGGAGCTCCGCGTTTTGAACCCGGTGGTGTACGCTGAGACTCTTGTTGCCCGGTGTTGCTGGGGAGCCCTGGTCCCGGTGGGCAGGATCGTTTCCCTCCCACAGAAGTTGCCTTCCTGCTCTCGAGGTGGTATTCCTAAAAATTGGTCTCAAACTTTGAGATTCGTTCCGATTATTTGCATACTAAAACTTGTTACAGACTAAATTTCCTTGAAGCCCCTATGGATATCTTTTGTGAGCCCGTCTGAAGATGTAGAGGATGTGTGCCTTTACATTTTTGTAAAAGGGTTTGAAAAATCAGGTTTCTTTGCAGTGTGTAATTTGTTTACTGTGAAAAGGATAGCTATGCATTTAACGTTTTAGTCATACACTGCTGTGTCTTTTAAAAATTAAAAAAATCGAGACGTTCTTTCAGTGTTTTAAACGGAGTGTGTTTAAAATTAAAGTAGGAGCGATTTGCATTACATAATCTACTTTTGGTAGTTCTAGGATGGTCAGCTGGTATACTTAGTGTATAGGTTGATAATCTGCTTGTATTTGGTGTAATTGTTGAATGGTTTAATAATTTAGATGGGTGTTCTTGGTTCTTAAGAGTGAAATTTGATCTTTAGATTTATAAAGAATTTAAATTGCAGCAACACGATTCTTGGTTATTCCATTTCCCCTTGAAATTTATACTTGTTACAATCAACAGGTATCTTTTAAAATCTTGATGGCACACGTAACCTACTTTTTAGTAAAATAATGGGTTGTTAGATTTCATTTTCCAAGGGTAGCACAGCAAATATGGCCCTTCACTTTTTCTGAGGATCTGAGTTATTTCCCCCAGGTACCTTTTGGGGAACCCACGCTTGAGGTTAATTATAGTAGATGGAGAATGAAGTGGAGAATTTGCTAAGGAAAATTGCCTGAGTGAGCCTAGTCCATTTGAATATTTGGAAAGTAAGCTAATGGTCCTCCAGTGTTCCTCACAGAAAAATTTCAAATTAGAATCTCTAACATAATGTAGACAATGCAAATGTTCAGAATACTGGGAATTTTGAGTTTTTCGGTGTCTGTGTGGAACACTGAGACAAGTTCCCATGTCTGAGTGGATGGGCCAGGTCAGCGGACAACTTTGGATTTTCATTACTGACCTTCGATTTGTGGTGTCAGGTCTGTTCAATACGATTTATTGATGATTTGTGTTTATTTTATGCTGTCTTTGGAGAAGAGGTGATATATGCCAAATGAATAATATATAACCAGATGTTTCAGTGACAGTTTCATTTCTATATATTAGCAGAGACGGATAATTCCTTCCAGCAAGAGAGACGAGTTAACATTAAAATGCACTTTATTAAAATTATGGCAGTGTTTCTAGTATGATTTAAAGCACTTCATAGTTCTATAATGACTCATTAAATTCTAGGGAAACAGAAAATGCATCATAGTTTGCAGTTTTTAGAAAAGGAAAAATATTTGTGAGATTATGTATACTGTGCACAGACAGACATACCTATAATTGACTTTTAATCAGTGTTGGTTACACGCTTTGTGGACAGACATTGCCATTAAACACCAGTTGTTTAATTTCTTAATTGATTTGTTGCTCTGAAATCTTTGCTGTTAGATCAACTTATTGACTATTTCCATTTAACTCAGTACCCATAAAATATTGGGGTACAAAGGTACGGTAACAATTAACAAAGGTGTAGCTATTCTGTCTTCTCCTACTGGTTTTCTACTCTTTCTGCCTAATGTATTGGTATTTCTTTCTTTTTTTTTTTTTTAAAGCTCCTACTTGGCTTTTATTTGTGATTCTAGGATTAGGCAACACCTCGTTCTGTAAAATAGAGTGTTTCTGGGAGCTGAACAAAGGAAGTTGGCTTTTTAGACAGAAGCTGAAGAAAACAGAAACAGAACAAAAGCAAATTAGTTATTTGAAAGTAACTTTACTTCGGCATTAAAACTATTACCTGGTATTTCTAGTTGTGTGAATATGGTTTGGTTGTGTGAATATGTACATGATATGCTGACTGTGGTAATGGCACTTTTGGCATTTTAAGTATAAATGAGTGTTTTCCCGTGTTCCCAGGCTGGAGATAGGTGCTAAGAAAATGGTGGTTCATATTCAGTTTTATCCTGTGTGGAGGAAAAGCTGTGTTCTTAATTCTATTTTGCCTTATGGTTGTTAGGCAACTGAAATGGACTGGTATGATTGGGCCTAGTGTTACGGCTCACTGGATGCTCAGAGGTGTATACGTTGCTAAAAATTCTGAAACGATTCCTATTGCTTAAATTTATGTTTTCCAGTTTCTTTTTCTGAAGGAATTAACATGCTGCTTCTATGTACAATTTGTTATAATTTTAAGACATCAGTTTGTATTAAGTGTGATAGTGAAAAATTATATTTTGAAATTAACTTTGGATTAAGTCATCTAATGAGGGAATACTGTTAAGTGAGGTAACAGGCCAAATAAAAAACAGGTAAGCACTTTGGTAATTTGTTTTCAGCAGATGTGTTGCTCATGGGCTCTTCTGCAAGGAAGGTTTCTTTTTTTGTTTCTTTGCTATAGAGCGAAGTTGTATTTTTATAAAGAGGTCAGATTCTAAAGTCAATGCATTAAATGACAGTCACATGCAGTAAACAATTACATTTGAAAATCCTTTAAGAAGGCAAAGCAACATACCTTTAAAATCAGGATTTGGTGATTTGGTGTTGGAACGGATTGTCATTTCTTTGCTTAAACACTAGATACAGAAGCTAGCTTGTATTTAGGGACCTTGTTGAACAACAGCAAAATAAAGTATCTTGAAATATTAGAATTAGCATTCACTACAGTCTCACTGTTAGAGACACATGTGAACTGAGAACTGAGACAACTGGGGAACAGCAGAACAACTCTACCATTTCAACATTTTCTGTAGGTTATGTGCTGTAGTAAAGGGAGGTAGGTGTGGATGCTTGGAATAGCCTGTACTATTTATTACTCATTTCCTCTCTCATTTAAACAATAGTGATTTTTGAGCTGCAACTTTGGTTTCAAGTTATCCTTTATAAAATATTTTATTTATAGAATAACTCAAGTTTTGTTTACTATCCCCTTCAGTGAAGCAGCAGGATATCTCAGAAGGGAATAGTTAGAATCACTTTATTTAACAATGTATTGGAGTCCAATAGAGAAAACGGAAACTTCAATATGAATGTCAACAGAGGGGACTTAATAGAGGGAGTTGGTTGAATGAGTGTAAGAGCAAAAAGGGAACATTACAGTAATCAGAACCTAAGACCTGAGAGGTTCCATGGACCTGGTGCTAGACTTTTGAGTATGTCAAGTCAGCATTGTTCAGTTGCTGCCAGTATTTGTAAAGGCATGTGATATGGCTGGTTCTAGGAGAACTGAAAGAAATTGGAAGTGTGAATCAATTGCTGTTGCCAGAGCAAGGGGCTGCAGTTACTACTGGCAGGAACTGGAAGGAAGTCCTCTCACTCACCTTCCTGTTTTCCCACCTCTGTTTAACTACCTCTAGGGGCAAAACTTAACATGTACCTGACTAGCAGATAAGTTGGTGAAATACAGTTGCACAGTCTCAGCCCCAACAACACAGGACAGAATCAAAGACAGTAGATTCATTGTTGAGAGACAGTGAGTGAATGATCGGCACAAATAATGGAGATTAAAATATAGATAATAAATCGGGCATTCTGTCCTGACTGTGCCTTTCAGAAAACATTTATTGATTGTCTTCTGTGTACCAGACCCTGTGCTAGGGATTAGGAATAAAAAAAATGAATCAAACAAGGTCTCTGTCCTTAAGGGATTTATTATAGCCTAAGTGGGGATGACAGATAGACTACTATACAGTGGTTTTTTTGTTTGTTTGTTTGTTTGTTTTGACACAGAATCTCAATATGTCCACCTCTGTAGAGTGCCATGGCGTCACAGCAACCTTTAACCCTTGGACTTAAGCAATTCTCTTGCCTCAACTCCCGAGTAGCTGGGACTACAGGCACCACAATGACGGCTATTTTTTGGTTGCAGTTGTCATTGTTGTTTTAGCTGGCCCGGACTGGATACAGCCAAACTGGGTGTATGTGGCTGGCGCTGTAACCACTGTGGTACAGGCACCGAGTCTACTGTATAGTGCTTTAAATGCAGGTGAGTGATATGGTTTGGGAGCCCCAATGACATCATGTCGGCCAACTTACTTCTTTCTCTGCCTACCTAATCTTTTTCTTTCTTGAGAAGAGTCTCAAGCTGTCGTCCTGGATAGAGTGCTGTGGCATCATACCTCACAGCAACCTCCAACTCTTGTTCATTTATTTATTTATGTTTTTGAAACAGTCTCACTATGTTGCCTCTGCAGAGTGCCGTGGCATGGCGTCATAGCTCACAGCATCCTCAAACTCTTGGGCTTAAGAATTTCTCTTGCCTTAGCCTCCCAAGTAGCTGGGACTATAGGTGCCCACCACAAGCCCAGCTGTTTTTTTGTTGCAGTTGTTTAGCTGTCCTGGGCTGGATTTGAACCTGCCACACTGTAACCACTGTTGTATGGGCACCGATCCACTTCCAACTCTTAGGCTCAAGGGATCTTCTTGCCTCAGTTTTTCTATTTTTAGTAGAGACAGGGTCTCGCTTTTGCTGGGGCTGGTCTTGAACTCCTGAGCTCAAGCAATCCACCTGCCTGGAGCTCCCAGGGTGTTAGGATTACAGGATGAGCCACTGCACCCAGTCTGCCTACCTAATATTAATGACTACTATTTTTATCTTGTATCCTGATCAAATCTAACTTTATTCTGTCCTTTATGTTCACCCCACCTTTTCTGGAAGCTCTTTCTCTGAGATACTTACATTTTGTCATATTATCCATAAGCATTTCTCTCTGCTTTATCTGATTTATAAAGACCATCATTTTCTCACACTTTCAGCGTAGCGCTGTGCCCATATGTTTGAGAAAAATTTGTTTTTGCAATGGATTTTGCAATGCAAACATTGTTTCCTTCTTTCAAGGTCATTAGAAAATAGTTTGGGTGAAGTTATTTGATATTACATGTGTGAGAAGTGAAATGGTAAAAGAATCACTTAATTTAAACTGCATAGCACCAATAGATCTAGACATGAGATTTTGGGTATCTGATCTGTATTCCAGAACCAACAGTTTTGAGAGTGATTCCTTTTGATGGGTGAATACAGTTCTTCCCTGATTCTTCTATTATTTTATACACTATTGTCCTAAAAATCTCAGTTATGTGGGGAAAGTCCTTCATTTTAGTTCTTACAAATAAAACATCATGATGAAGTTTCTTAATTGTCCATCCCTTTTTCTTCCTCCCTGTATTGATGATCACTTTCTACTGTGAAATGTGCAAATCTACAGTACTTCATTTTGGCTTCTTTTAAGAAGAGTTGTTTTGTTGTTTCTCCCACCATACACCATGTTGATTTAATTTAAAAACAACTAATTCTTTGCTTTTAAAAAAAAAAAAAAGATGTATGCCTCCATGCCAGTAATTGCATTAGACTCTGACTATTTACACTCTTTGCTATGTGGAGACTTATTCATTCTGGGACCGCTGCCTTGGAATCCAGCCGAATGTTTTATGGAAGGCTTTACTATATTCCAGAAGGGGTAGTGTTGTGCATAGGAGAAGCTGCAGAATTGAATGCAGGAGACTTACATGCTTTCTTACGCCTGGTTCCGCTACTGGCAAGATTAAGAAAAACTCACCCCCACTTACTGATTATTTGAAAGGACATTAAGAGGTGATTTAGGTAAAGGGGTTTTTGTAACAATAGAGCACATTTTAAATATAAGGGGGGGTGTGTGTGAAGAAAGAAAAGTGGTGAGAGAGATGAATTGATTCTTGGCTTGGAGCCTAGCAATGATTTTGTGTCTACTTTCTCAAGTTTTTGAGTTTCTGTGTTTAAAGAAACTTGTTATGGTGATAATGGTGTGGGAAGAGTTGTGGCTGTCCTGTAACCCTAGTTTTCACAAGTTTGGTTGATGGTATAGCATTCCAGCCTCACTCTCCATTATTTACTTATTTATTTTATTTATTTATTTATTTTTTTTTTTGAGATAGCGTCTTACTCTGTTGCCCTGGGTAGAGTGCTGCCGTCCTTGTAGCTCACAGCAACTTTGAACTCTTTGGCTTAGGAGATCCTCCTGTCTCAGCCTCCTGAATAGCTGGGACTACAGGTGATGGCCACTACATCCAGCTAGTTTTCTATTTTAGGGTCTCGCTCTTGCTTAGGCTGGTCTCAAACTCCTGAGCTCAAGCATTCCACCCGCCTCTGCCTCCCAGAGTGTTAGGGTTACTAAAGGTGTGAGCCACTGTGCAGCCTGATTTTATTTTTTTAAGGGTGACATACCTTGTTAATTTTTTTCCACCTGGGCTAAGTATTTATATATTTTATGAGACACTATCCCAAACTTTCATTATGTATATAAAAACAAAACTAGCACTTTGTAGATTGTTTATATGACAAGGGCCTGAGGGAATAGGAAAAACAGCTGCTATGGGTAGAGTATTCCTTTTCAGAATGCTTAAAACCAGAAGTTCTGCATTTCAGACTTTTTACACTATACTTGCCAAATGAGCATTTCTAATCCAGAAATCTGAAATGTTCCAATGAGCATTTCCTTTGAACATCACTTTGGTACTCAAGAAGTTTTCAGATTTTTGGAATAGGGCTACTAAACCTGTAATGCTATTTTGGCTGGAATTACTATCATAGTTTAGTTTTATATGAGAGTTATACTAGATTCAGAAAATTTCATTTTTTAAAAACATAGAAGATTGGAAATTATATCTGTTTAGTTTTAATGAGTCCATTCTTTTATTTTTTATCTTAAAACTTTCAGTTAGTATACTTGTAAGCAAAGCAGGGCTCTTTGAATTAGTGTAAAGATACCTTTAAAAAAAAATAGCTATGAGGTACTGTCCTCTAGGAACATCCTCATGTGATTGGAAAGTATTAAAGTATATGTTGTTAAAGGCTCTTAACTATTGACAGTTAAGTACTGTCTGCCATATTAACACTGCCTGGAGGAGCTGGAGGGAATGCAAGGCCACGGAGCTCACCTTCTTTGTGAGTGGACCAGGGGTACCACGTGCTGGGCATGGTTGTGCTGGATGCATACTCCTGCCTGGGAGGAGAAGGGAAGACTCCTCAAGCCCCTCTGAGGTCATGTGCCCAGCTATAGTTCTGTTCTTTGTTGAATGCTGCTGGCTTTGCCAGCTTTATGGTACCTGGCTATCTCCTGGTGCGATACTTCCAGCAGGTGGAAGAACTACCTGGAGACAGGCAGGGGTTTCTGCTTTCCCCTGGTGAAAGCCTATTTGTTTGGTAGTGCACCCAAGGCCTTTGATGGGGTTTCTCTGGCTCTTTGGACAGAGACACAGACAGCAGAGACCACCCCCAAGTTGTAGGCCTGAAGCTGCTCTTCTGTACTACAGAGCTCCGGGTGTCTCACTCACTTGGGGTGTGCTGCAGAGCTCCGGGTGTCTCGCTCACTTGGGTGTGTGCTGCAGAGTTCTGGGTGTCTCCCTCACTTGGGGTGTACTGTAGGAAAGAGTGTTGGCCTGCAGCTCTGGGCCATGGTCACCAGCTGAGTGCTTCATGGACTCACAGTTTCTGGTGCTAATGAACCATGTGCTGACATGGATCTTGGCTCCTCTCCTGCATCCTCTGCAAGCAGCCCTGGCATGAGGCACCCAAGTACTGGTACTCCTTTGCCAGCCTGTCCAATGAACTTAGCAACTGCTGCCAATAAGAAGTTCTCAAATTTATCAGCTTACCCACCCAAATACCGGCCAAAGCCACTAAGGTGATCCCTGTTAATACTGATGGGAAAGCTGCTGTCTCAGTGCAGCTATAAGCCCTGAGAATACGTGACAGCTGTCCTCATCTCCATTGGCGTCATCATATTTCTGCTGTCCAGCAGACCACAGCCATCTATGTAGCTCCCCGGCCACCACACTGTTAGGCCTCGTTGGAAGTCTGCATTGTTTTTGACAGCTTCACCTCAAACTGGCAAGATGCCTTCTTTGCCTGTGTCATTGGTGTAGATGATACTTGGGGTCAGTTTCTTCTGCTTTTTCAGTAGGTTCACTGCTAGAGCAGGAAGCCCTCCTAGAGGGGACCTGCATCATGGGATGACAGCAAGTTTGCTGCCTACTCCCTGCTACTCTTCCTCTGCTCCAAATGCGGCCTGCTGTTTATCTTCTGTGTCATTGGGCAGTTTGGGGATACTGTCTTCATCATCATCATCATGACCCTCTGCCTGGCTTTTGCTATCCTCCTTTCCTGCCTCCTCTATGGCCATGCTGTCACTGTGGTGGGAGGGCTGGAAGTGCTGTGTCTTTACTGAGAACATGCTTGAGGCCAGCTAAGGCAATAGAGAAAGGCCATGCCAGTCCCCTGCATTGAAGGTGTGAGCAAGGTGGATGGTTTCTGAGGGATGACTTTCTCACCTTGCAGTGAGATTTCCTCTCTCTCTCTCTCTCTTTTTTTTTTTTTTTTTTTTTTTTTTTTGATAATTCTGTTTATCTCACAGTAGAGTGCTGTGGCATCACAGCTCACAGCAACCGCCAACTCTTGGGCTCAGCCTCCCGAGTAGCTGGGACTACAGGCGCCCGCCATAACACCCAGCTAGTTTTAGAGATGGGGTCTCGCTCTTGCTCAGGCTGGTCTCGAACCTGTGAAGGTTTTCCGCTCTTAATGGTAACTCCTGCTGTAACTTCCCAGAGATGCTGGCACCAGGGTGTTTTCTCAGTATCACAGACTAGCTCTGCAGCTGGGAGTGGGGAGCCCACGAGGCAGCCTTCCTCTTTGCCATGAGTCACTCATCCTCCCATAGGCATGTTCTTGTGAGTACTGGGATGGAGACAGTCCTCATTGTAGCCGGGTGGGAAGTAGAGAGTCAAGAGGATAGACAGGAGTGGGGTGCAGCAGGAAAAATTTCCTGTTGGGTGCATTGTACATTTTCAGTTGATGGGTAAATTCAGAGTCTAGACTTCTCCACTGTTCATACATGTAACACAAATCACTTTTATCATCTAAATCCACTTAAATAAAAAAACGAAGAAAAAAAGGGCAGAACTACCTTCAGTAGCCCCCCAGTTTCCTGACGTCTTACCCTGACTGTTTGTCTTTGCCACTCAGACTCCTTCCTCTGTAGACACACCTGTATTTCTTACTCCGGTGAGAAAAACACAAATAATATAGGCTCCAAACATTGCTTTTCCTGGAGGGTAAAAGATGGTACTGTGCTGAGGAAGGGGATGGTGAACCCTGCCAGGCAACACCACCCAGTGCTCATAGATCCTAGGCTCTGTTCTAGGAGCCAGTAGCAGGTTTGGGGTACTTTAGAAATACAACTTTTGGCTCTTAACAGTTTTAACTTTTTTTTTGAGATAGAGCCTCAAACTGTCGTCCTGGGTAGAGTGCTGTGACATCACAGCTCATAGCAACCTCCAACTCCTGGGCTAAAGCGATTCTCCTGCCTCAGCTTCCCAAGTAGCTGTCACTACAGGCATCTGCCACAATGCCCAGCTATTTTTTGGTTGCCGCTGTCTTTGTTTGGTGGGCCCAGGCTGGATTCGAACCTGCCTGCTCAGGTGTTATGTGGCTGGCGCCTTAGCCGCTTGAGCCACAGGCACTGAGCCAACAATTTTCCTTTTTTAAATTGCCACACATACACAAAAAATAAAACATTGAGTGAGTTCTCTGTTCTTAATGTTGTTATAATAAGCATAGTTGTACTGTAGTATAGGTTCCATTTATCAGTTTGGGATAAGCAGTAATAATTTACTAATGTAGTCTCCTGAAAAATTTTTTTTTCCAGAAGTCTCCATCTTCTGGAAAAAAGTTAGATTTGAAATCTAACTTCTGTTGGGAAAGTTAATATTACAATTATGTATGTAACAGATAACATTTTTCTTTTTTTTTTTTTGAGACCGAGTCTCAATTTGTCACTGTAGGTAGAGTGTTTTGACATCATAGCTCACAGCAACCTCCAACTCAGGCTCCAGCAATCCCCTTGCCTCAGTTTTTCTATTTTTAGTAGAGACGGAGTCTTGCTTTTGCTCAGGCTGATCTCGAACTCGTGAACTCAAGCAATCCACCCACCTTGGCCTCCCAGAGTGCTAGGATTACAGGTGCGAGCTACCGCACCCAGCCTACTGATAGCATTATTAATGTCAGTTTAATTAACCTTTTGAATAATCTCTGGAGTAACTGATTTAGGATAATTAAGACAATATTGGTGTGCCAGTGAGAAAAAAAGTTTTAGAAGGTAAATGATCCACCATTCATTTCTAATATGAATTGTTTTTAGTTTTAATTCCTTTGTTCAATAAGTTGCTTAGTTCTTTCAGAAATAATTAAAGAGCTAAGAACGGGGGGAAACTGTAAATTATTACTTAAACTATCTTTTAAACAAATATAATTTTCAGTTGTTAGTTTGTTCATTTTTAACTTTATTTTTAAATTTTGAAAAATTAAAGTAGAAAGAAAAAAATCATCCATGCTTTCAGTACTCAATTGCGCTTACATTTTGATATAGTTCGTTTGGGGAATACGTTCTAGATTTCGGTCTGATTTGGTTTAAAACATACTTTTAGCTATATACTCTATTATATATTTGTAGACCTGATTTTATGTGTGTTTTAAAATCTAACTTCAAATATAAATATTTTCTATGCCATAACCAATTAGACAACATTTTTAATGATTGCATAAATATTTCAGGAGGTTGTACCATAGTGCATTTAACTATTTTCTTGTGGTTGGGTTGTACAGTTCCTTTTAGGTTTGTATTTATGTTGATAAGGAGATTGATTATTCATTGTGGCAGTGGGGGACAGACGTTAATAACAAACAGTACCTCTTGTCTCTATAAGTTTACCTTTCCAAAAGAATCTGTTACTGTCTTTGGTAGCAGTAGGAATTAGATAATCTGCTTCCCTATTTAGGCCTGAGAATTTTTTTTTAGATAGAGTGAAGCAGGTGTTTGGCCTTCAGTTCAGGGATCTCTAAGGATCTGTGAATATAGCTATTTCTTTGTATTCCCGGGTTCTATATCCACACAGTCAACCAGCCACAGATTAAACACATTCTGGGGCAAAAAATATACGTGTAATACTACAGTAAAAACAAAATACAAATTTTCAAAAGTATAACAACGATTTACATAGCATTTATATTAAGTATTAAAAGTAATCCAGACATGATTAAATATATGGGAGGATATGTAGAGGTTATATGCAGATATTATGCTATTCTATATAAGGGCTTTGAGCATCCTCAGATTTTGGTATTTGCAGGGGGAGGTGTGAGGGTCCTGGAATTAATCCTCTGTGGATACTGAAGGCTGACTGTGTGCTGAATTGTTTGCACATGTGCTTTTGTGGGTCTTTTCCCCCCTTTAACAGTGAGAGTTGCTTTGATCAGATTTTTAAGGGAGTGTGTAAATCCAGAAAAGTTAAGAACTATGGATTTAGATGATTTTTGTTAGAAAATGGAAGTAGAGGAAAAAACTATAAAAAGTGCCCAAAACTGTATCTGTTTCATCGAATTAATGTTAGTTTTCTTTTTCCTTTATTGTTCAGTTACGTGGGTTGAATTTTGCTCACGGAAGAATAGACTTCACTACTTTAGCTACTTAGGTTTTTCTTTATTATGGTATTAGTCTGGTATTAGTTTGGTTTTCTCTTTTTAACATTGATTATTTGAAGAACTCACATTAAAATTATCAAAATCTCTGTGAACACAGAGGTAGATGATGGCTACTTACAAGCCAAGGAGAGAGGCCTCAGAGAAACCACTCCAGCATGATGTCAGATTTATATCTCCCAGGACTGAGAAAAAATACATTTCTGTTGTTAAAGCCTTTCAGAAAAAAGTATCAAAGTCTAATTGCTAATAAATGGCTTTGCTTTAGTGAGTATTTAAAAAAAAAGAAAAAAATATATATATACATGTACACACATAATATTTGGAGCTCTGCCTTATTTCCAGAGCAGATTTTTTATAACATGCCCATTTTCTAGATAAAATGGGTTAGATCTGTATATTGACTTGTTTAAAATAATTTTGATTTCCAGTGTATGTGAACTGTGCCAAATTTTTGCTGCTTTTTCAGAGATATAATATTTCTATCCTTAAAGGTTCTGATTTCTTTTTTCATACTTACTCTTCTCCCTAGTATCTGACTTTCTTTTAGTCTTTGAAACCTCCAGAGCTACTTACTACTTCTGGGATTATTGATGCAAGTTGCAGAAATTTGGAGACAAAGAAGGCCAAAAAAGAAGCCAGATTAACAATTCCAATTTTGGAATTACTTAAGAATAAAAAATGAGAATAGCGGTCTCCTGAATCTCCATTCTGGCTGCTGTTTCCCATACTAGTCGTTTTTATTTTTTCTTTTTCTGCAAAAGAAAATTTGCCCTATGTAACAGAGGGACACTGGAAATGTTCTTTGCTCCTTTATTCTTAAGATAAAACTCTTTAGACTGTCTTAAGCCGTTTGTTAAGAATCTGTACTTATAGTAATGTGGTAACAGTGACAGCAGGAGTTGAAGAATGGGGGGAAGAAACCCCCCAAACTCCTAACCAGATCATGTTACCTTCTAGAACACAGGTTTTACATAGCTCTCACTGTAGCACAGATGTACAGTGTCTCTCTGCATTTCACCTTACAAGTGTTTCTGATTATTTCATTATTAATTGTTATTTTTAATGGCTGAAAAAATTTCCTGATTGCAGCTCCATGTTAACGGTATTAATCTTGTAGTTATTGTAATAATAATATGTTTAGTGGTTAAGAACATGGCCTTAGTCTAGCGACCCACAGGAACTGTATTAAAGGGTTGTGGCATTAGGAAGGTTGAGAACCACTGCCTTAGTCAGATCAACCCACTTGGGTTTGAATCTTACCGCTGACATTTAGCAGGCTATTTACTTGCTTGTTTATATTTTGGCTAGTTTCCTTGTTAAATGAAGGATTAATAATAGTATCCATTCAGTGGGGTTTTTAGAATTAAATAAGATTTCATATGAAGTGGTAAACATTGTAAATATTACCTACTGTTATTAATAATATTTCCTAGAACTGGGATTATATGTTAAAATATATAATTAAATATTTATATGTATATACATTTATATATAATGTAAAATATACATATAACATATAATATACATATATGTAAATGTAACATATACAAATATATACATTATATATAAATTTATTTACATATTTATGTAATAAACATATTATTACAATAACTACAAGATTAATACCATTAACATGGAGCTGCAATCAGGAAATATTTATGCATATATAAATAATTATATATGTAAATTATATATGTAAATGTATAATTATATAAATTTATGTATTTTTTTTTTAACCTCTTCTAAGACTGTTTCAACCTTTGCTTGCCTAAGGAGTTTTCAGTCTACTACTTCATCCTACTATTTAAATCTAGTGACCCAGTCTAGATCCCAGACTTTGGCATAATGCAAAGTCTCAGCCCTGAACAACACCAGTTCTTTACCACAGATTCACCACATTCATAATTAATACAGGGACTACCTTTAATTCTCCCAGTGCTCTAAGATCAAGAAGCACAAAGGACATTGGTTATTTCCTAAGCAGAACAGAAAAATTCTGAGTTTCTAAGTGAGCAAGGGGGACTATCAGCTTCGTTTCCTATCCCTGCCAAGACCAAGGGAATCTGTACACAAGGGAGCATGCCAATGTGACAGTAGCCAGCTTACTAGTGACTGCCACTCCATGTTATTACCGTATGTGGTTGGCCCCCCCAATAAATAAGTAAATATGTGCAGAGAGTAGCAGGACAGATAAGTTATCTGTGTCTTTGAGAGAGAGATGTCAAACACAATTAAAGCTTTAAGATTTATAGAAATGCAGAATTAATGACAAAGTTAAAAAGAGAAGTCTAACTACTGACTCTTATTCGTCCAGGGCTACATATGCCAAGAGTCAACTTTCCAAAAGTGGTATAAGCCAAGATCATTATACTTTGCTGGGAAGAGAAATATTAACAATGTAGGAAGTAACAGCAATATTCCCTTGTGTCACTGAAAATACACTAATGGGTTCTTCTTTTCTAGAAAAGGCATAATCTGCTAACAAATTAAATTTGTAGCAACCTAAGAAAATAATTAAATTAAGAAAGGCAAGATGGCTCGGCATCCATAGCACAGTGGTTACAGTGCCAACCACATGCACCAAGGCTGGTGGGTTCCAACCTGACCTGGGCCAGCTAAACAACAATGACAGCTGCAACAAAAAAATAGCTAAGTGTTGTGGCGGGCGCCTGTAGTCCCAGCTACTTGGGAGGCTGACGCAAGACAGTTGCTTAAGCCTAAGAGTTTGAGGTTGCTGTGAGCTGTGATGCCACGGCACCCTCTCTACCAAAGGTGACACAGTGAGACTCTGTCTCAAAAAAGAAAAAAAGACAAGAGAGGGAAACGTTGAAGGCTGATGCTGCCACCCTCTAATAGTAATTGGAATAGCCCTTTTGAAAAGCAGCTAGAGACAGAAAAATCTTCATTTTCTTTGACACACACACACACACACACACAAATACATATGTCCTGGAGATGAGAACGAGGAGGAACAAGTATTAGAACGGATGAGTACCAGTGTAAGGAATACATCTTATCAAAGGGACAGTTAAGAACTAAAGAAACAGAATTGGACAACAATGAAAAAAGTGAAAAAAACCCCAGACATACAGACTTTAGCATTAAGACTACCAGTTTAGAGGAGAATCTGTAGCTAATTTGTTGTTTCAAATATACAGAGTGCTATAAAAATGTATGCACATTTTAAGAAAGGAAAAAATGGCATTGTAATACTTAATATATCCTGACAACAAAAGTCACATGAGCACCTCTTGTAATTGCAGAAGTCAAATGTGACTTGATATTACAAATTTAATAGTTCTTTCCTTTCTTAAAATGTGTATACATATTTTTTTGCGCTGTCTATATTCAGTTGAAGCAGGTGTTGAAGTATGGGATTAGCTATTTTAAGACAAGGTAGAAAAAGGAAGTTTTGGCTGTGACTTGGGAAGTGAGATGTGTGGATTTTAATATGCAGTATGCCTCTTTCTGACTTGCTTTGAAAAGAAAAGATCGGAGGAAACAACTGGTGGTGGTTGGTGGTGGAAGTATTCAAGTTGAAAGAAGTTGCTAAAGGTAGAGTGCTTTTTTAGCTGAAGAGAAACAATACTGTCAAGAATGTTTAAACAAGTTTTGATCTACAGAATATTAGAGTTAAGAGGGCTCTTGAGGCTGCTGAATACAAAGCCTTAAATTTACAAATGAGGAACTGAATTATCAGCTGAAGTTACTAACCCCTATAAACCCAAGAATTTAGAAGCAGATTTTCTTTACCATTAGAGTGTATTTGTAGAATATCTGGCTGTTCCTGTTTTAGTAACCGATAGTCCAATTATCAAATTGTCTCCACCTTGTGGTAGCAAATATTTTACAAGGCTGAATTCAAACATGGGAGGAAACTGCTAGGGAGAATTTTTCACTGCTTTTGAGGAAATCAGCCAACCTGGTGACAGCTGTGTTGCTTCTGCAAAGGGAATTGTGGAGACATTGCTTACTTTCATATTTCATAACCTTATTAAGGAATTGGTATACTATGTATAACTGAATTAGGCATTTATTGTTGACAGTGTTGGAAGTTATAGTGTGTTAGGGTTGTTTTGCAATTTTCATATACTTGCATTATATAAACAAATATATAACATATAATTTTTTCTTCTTTTTCCATATTTGTTATGAGTTAAAAGATAGTGTGCTGACTTCACCAGTGAAGAGAGAATTAAGCAATAAATGATGTTGGGACAACTTGCCACTTCTATGGGGTGCAAAGGCTACAATCTGACCTCTTAAATGTAAAAAGTGAAATTCTGAAAGTATTAGATTAAGAAAGTATGGTTAGGCTGGGCGTGGTGGCTCGCACCTGTAACCGTAGCACTGTGGGAGGCAGAGTGAGTGAATTGCTTGGGCTCTGGATTTTGAGATCAACCTGAGCCAGAGTGAGACCTTGTCTC
The DNA here is from genome assembly GCA_963574355.1 of Loris lydekkerianus. Lineage (NCBI taxonomy): Eukaryota > Metazoa > Chordata > Mammalia > Primates > Lorisidae > Loris > Loris lydekkerianus. The sequence continues at coordinate 35,639 of CAUYPK010102641.1, forward strand.
TACTAAAAAATTGAGGCAAGAGCTCTGGATTTTGAGATCAGTCTGAGCAAGAGTGAGACCTTGTCTTTACTAGAAAAATTGAGGCAAGAAGATCCCTTGAGCTCAAGAGTTTGAAGTTGCTGTGAGTTACTATGCCACGGCACTCTGTGCAGGGAAACCAAAAAAAGTACAGTTAGATGTTTTTATAATTTTAGAGTGTGGATGATCTTTCTAATGAAACCATAGAAGAAAAGATAGGTACACTAAAATATATATAAAAAATAAAATTTGTATCCTAAAGTAGTCAGAGACAAAAGATAACAGCAACAGACTGGGAGAAAATATTTTAGCACTTGCAACAGGCAAAAGGTCCGTTTCTTTAACAGAAGAAATCCTTAAAAATTAACTTTAAAAAAAAAAATAGAAATGGGAGGCAGCCCCTGTGGCTCAAAGGAATAGGGTGGTGACCCCATATACTGGAGGTGGCGGGCTCAAACCCACCCTGGGCCAAAAGTAATTGGCAGACCAAAATATGGCCAATAAAACTGTGAAAAGGTATTTTATTTTACTAATGATTGAGGCTGGCAAATGAAAACAGCAGTGAAGTGTCATTTCCTGCTTATCACATTAGGCAGGAATTTAAAAATTTAAAAAAATTTGCTGATCCCCAATTGGTAGAGATGGAAATTGTACAGCAAGTTAGCAGTATTTATCACAGTTAAAACAAAAATCCCTTGCCCTTTGACCAGTAATTCCACTTCTAGGGATTTGCCTACCACAATTATTTAAAAAAATTTTTTTGGAAGCAGAGTCTCTCTCTGTTGCCCAGGCAAGAGTGCCGGCTTAGCTAACAGCAATCTCACATTCGGGGCTCACTCTTTCTTCCTGCCTTAGCCTCTCAAATAGCTGGGACTACAGGTACACACCATGCCTAACCATTTCCACAACTTTTTCCAAGGTTAACTTCTTGTTAAAGTCAGCAAAACATACACTAAACCAGGGAATGAATTCAAGGTCCCATTTTTATTGATGGAAGATTTCAGGAACTTCTAGTAGCATCTGGAAGTGCTGGTAGTTTCTTGGGTGACTAAAACACTGATTTTTAGGTGGAATTATGATTCTCAATCCTGGCTGCTTGTAAAAACCATTTGACTGGTTTTCAAACATACAGCCCACCCCCACCCTCACAGTACTGATTCATAGTACTGATTCATTGCGTCCCAATTCACAGCCTGAATTGGGACCCAGTGTCAGAATCACCGTGATTATAGCTCGCTGAAGCTCACTACAGCCTCAAACTCTCCTGGGTTTAAACAGTTCTCCTGCCTCAGCCTCTTAAGTAGCTGGGACTGTAGTCAGACACCACTGTATCCAGTTCATTTTTCTGTTATTTGTAGAGACAGGGTCTCGCCCTTGTTTAGGCTAGTCTTTAACTGCTGGACTCAACCAGTGCTCCACATCTGCCTCCCAAAGTGCTAGGATTATAGATGTGAGCCACTGAGCTTTGCTCTCCAAATGATTCCTTACATGCAGCCAAATTCGAGAATTATAGTGGAAGACACTTTCCTTTTAGTGCATGTATTTTTCTTGGCGGAAGACAAGACTGTTGGACAAATAAACTAAAGTTTATATTTTTCTCCTACTCTGCCTTAGGTTTTTTTTTCCTGATAATTGGGGTGCAGCTGGTATATTAGTTTCTTATTGTTGCTGTAACAAATTACTGTAATTTGCTGACTTGAAACAACATAGATTTATACACAAATTATCTTAATAGTTGTGGTAGTCACAAGTCTAAAATGAGTTTTGTGGGATTAAAATCAAGGTGTTAGAAGGTCTGTATTTCTTCTGGAGTCTTTAGGGGGAGAATTAATTTCCTTTCCTTTTCTCCCTTGTGGCACCTCCACCTTTAAGCCAACTGCCTAATGTCTTCAGATTTCTTTGACTGCTTACTACCCCTGCTTCCTTCATCACATCCTCCCTGCCTCATAAAGACCCTTGTAGTTACATTGGAACTAACCTGAATGATTTAGTTTAATCTTCCCACCTCAAGAGTCTTAATTTAGGCGGTGCCTGTAGCTCAGTGGGTTTGGCGCTGGCCACATACACAGAAGAGAAGCTGGCTGGTTCAAACCCAGCCCGGGCCAGCTAAAACAACAGTGACAACTACAACAAAAAAAATAGCCAGGTGTTGTGGCGGATGCCTGTAGTCTTGGCTACTTGGAAGCTGAAGCAAGAGAATTTCTTACGCCCAAGAGTTTGAGGTTGCTGTGAGCTGAGACTCTGTCTCCAAAAAAAAAAAATCCCTTTTGCCATATAAGATTAGTATTCATTCATACCATAAAATTCTGGAAATTAAGATGTTGGTACCTTTGGGAACCATATTTGGAGACTTAATTGAAAAGAGTGTTTAAAATTTATAGATGGGATATTTTAGTGTATCTAGCTTGATATATTGTAGCCCAAAATAAATTCATTTGTATATGGTAAATTATCATTAACGTTTATTACAACTCTTAGGAACACTGTGCAATTTCTCCTTTTTTGTTAGGAATGTAGGTTCAGTAGGATAGGCTGGCTGGTCTCATTTTTATTACAATAACAATAATAGGTGGTGTATATTCTTCACAGAATCCTAGTAATAGGTGTCTTATTGTAACCTGGCAGGCAGGATTTCACACTTTGGTTTTTTTGGTATGTCTTAGGAGAGTATTTGGTTCACTAGATTTATTCCTACTCAGTAGTGTTGCTGATTTTGAGTTGTGTTTAAATCAGATGCAGATAATGTAGGACCTTGCTATATGGTGGTATAATTTTGAATGGTGCTTAAGCCAACATCTTGTGAATTCAGTTAACAAAGCCCAGAATTTCCTTTGATGCTTATTCCACTTTTTCTTTTGAAATTGCCTGCTCTTTTCTCTTACAGTGTTAACCTTTCATTCTTTCAGGTATGTTTATTTTTCTAGATGACTTGCATGTACTTTACAGCAAAAAGTGAATTCAGCTTTTTATCTCTTCCTAGAAAGTGTACGGTAGTCAGTTCCCTTATCCATAGTTTTGCTTCCTGTAGTTTTAGTTATAGTCAACCACATCATCTGGAAGCATTAAATTGAATATTCCAGAAGTAGTTCATAAGTTTTAAATTGCAGGCTGTTCTGAAAAGCATGATAAAATCTCAGTCCTGCTTGGGACGAGAATCATCCCTTTGTCCAGCATATCCATTTTGTATGTGCTGCCCGCTCTTGGTCACTTAGTAGCCATCTCAGCTGTCAGACTGACCGGCAGTACTGCAGTGTTAGTGTTCAGAAATCCCTTATTTTACTTAATCATGGCCCCAGAGCAAAAGAGTTAGTAATGCTGGCAATTTGGATAAACCAAAGAGAAGTCGTAAAATGCTTTTTCATAAATTGAAAGAGTAAACGTTGTTGACTTAATAAGGAAGGAAGAAAAATGTATGCTGAAGTCGCAAAGCTCTAGATGATAAGAACAAATTTTAATTTAAATTTTTAAATTTTATTGTGGTTAAAATATACATAACATAGTTTACCGTTTCATTCATTTGAGAGTTTAGAGTTCAGTGGCATTAAGTACATTCCCTTTGTCCCACAACATCACCGTCTTGTCTCCAGCACTTTTTCATCATGTTAAATTGAAACTCTGTACCCATCAGACGGCACCTCCGTATTACCTCAATAGCCTGTCTCTGATAATCACTGTTCTCCTTCCTCTATGAATCTGACTAGTAGATCTTCCTGCTTTTATGTTTGGTTTCTTTCACTTACCATACTGCTCTCAAAGTTGATCTGCATTGTAGCACCTATAAGAACTTTACTCCTTTTTGAGGCTGGGTAGTATTTTCTTGTGTGTGTATACCACATGTTCATCTGTTGATGGACATTTGAGTTGTTTACATCTTTTGGCTATTATAAATTATGCTGTTATGAACACGGTACATATGTACCATATCTTTGGCTATTATAAACAATGCTATTATTTCAATTCTTTGGGTAATTCACCTAGAATTGGGATTATTGGATCATATGATAATTCTGTGTTTAATTTTCTGAGGAACTGCCATGCTGTATTCAAAAGCTGCTATACCAGTTCCTCACCAGCACTGCACAGGGAGTTCTGGTTTGTCCATGTGCTCATAAAGGCATGTTATTTTCTATTTTGTTTTTGTTTGTCTTATTTTGAGACAGAGTCTTACTCTGTTGCCCCTGGCTCGAGTGTCCTGGCATCATAGCTCACAGTCACCTCAAACTTCTGGGCTCCAGTGATCCTCTTGCCTAAGCTCCTGAGTAGCTGGGACTCCAGGCACCCACCACAACGCCTATTTTTTTTGGCAATTGTCGTTGTTTTAGCTGGCCCGGGCCAAGTTAGAACCCGCCAGCCTTGGTGTATGTGGACAGCACCCTACTCACTGAGCTACAGGCGCTGCCGATAATTCAGTTTTTTGAGCACCATTTGTTGAAAAGACTCCCCCCCCACCCCCCCATTGAATGGTCTTGGCCATAAGGTCACCAGATGGCCAAGGGGAGTACTTTAAAGGTGACAGTAGTGATGTTCAGCAATGAGGTATGCAGCACTTTTCTGGGGTGAGTTTGCAGACTTAATTGTCTGACCTTGTATATGTTTCATTCCATTAGTCTGTGTGTCTGTCTTTATGCCATTACCTCATTACTCCTTTGTATCTGTGTAGTACATTTTCAAACCATTAAACATGAATCCTCCAACTTTATTCTTTTTCAAGATTATTTTGGCTATTTGGTAATCCCTCTGAGATTCTATGTGAAATTTTAGGATGGGTTATTCCAAGTCTTGCAAAAAACATCATTGAGATTTTGATAGAGATTGTATTGGATCTGTAGATTGGTTTAGATCAGGCGTCCTCAAACTTTTTAAACAGGGGGCCAATTCACCATTGGAGGGCCAGACTATAGATTAAAAAAAACCAAAAAACTATGAACAAATTCCTATGCACACTGCACATATCTTATTTTGAAGTAAAAAACAAAACGGGAACAAATACAATTCATACCTCTTCATGTGGCCTGTGGGCCGCAGTTTGAGGACGCCTGGTTTAGATACTACAGATGGCCCCTGACTTATCAGTGGCCTAGTTTAGGATTTTTTTACTTTAAAACGGTGTGAAAACTGTATGCATTCAAGTATGGGGCTCTTATAATGGAGCTGCGTCTGGATAAGCCCACTGTTTAAGTTAGAAATGATTTTGACTTTTATTTTATGATGGGTTTATCAGCATCTAACTCCGTCTTAAGTTGAAGATCACCTGCGTTGTCTGTTGTCTTCACAATATTTAGTCTTTCAACTCATGAACGTGGGCTTTTTGTCATTTACCTATGCCTTTAATTTCTTTCAGCTTTGTTTTATTGTTTTCAGGGTACAGATATTTGACCTCCTTGGTTAAGTTTATTCCTAAGTATTATTATTTTTTATGCTATTCTGAATGGAAGTATTTTCTTAATTTCCTTTTCAGATTGTTCATTTCTAATACCTAGAAATGCAACTGATTTTTTTATGTTGATTTTTTTTTTTCCTTGCAATTTTGCTGAATTCACGTGTTCACCTTTTTGCAGGTTGTGTGTGTGTTGTATGTGGAGTCTGTGGGGTTTTTTGCCTATAACAGCATGTCATTTACAAACATAATTTTACTTCCTTTCCAGTTTGGATGCCATTTCTTTTGTTTTTTCCCCCTCTCTACATGCTCTGGTTAGAACTTCCACTAATATGTTGAGTAGAAGCAGTTACTATCTCTCTTTTTATTTTTTTATTTTATTTTATTTTTGAGACAGAGTCTCAAGCTGTTGCCCTGGGTAGAGTGCTGTGGCATGACAGCTCACAGCAACCTCAAACTCTTAGGCTTAAGTGATTCTCTTGCCTCAGCCTCCCAAGTAGCTAGGACTGCAGGCACCCACCACAACGCCCAGCTATTTTTTGGTTATAATTGTCATTGCTGTTTGGCAGGCCCGGGCTGGATTCGAACCCCGCCAGCTCTGGTGTAGGTGGCTGGCACCCTAGCCTCTGAGCTATAGACGCTGAACCAACTTTAAATTTTTATTTTCCCTGTAACAATTTTACAGGGAATGTTTCCAGGGAGACTAGAAACATATTTATTACCAGTACTCAAAGATTTAAGACTGAGTAGCAAAGATTTGGCAAATCACCTTTGCATGGGTCGCAGTGTATGTCCCACGGTGTAGAAAAGACATAATCCAATCAGGAATTGATTATATTAATTTTTTTTTAAATAAAGAAGCTATTAGGTTACCAAGAATAATTTAGGTGCATATTCTAGATGCTTAGTACAATGACAAGTTTTTCTATAAAGATCACTTTGTGTCTTTAAAAGCTTATAGAAATAAGGGTCTGTGTTACAACCGTAGTTTAGATTAAACTGGCGGTTAGATTGCTTACTCAATTATTATTGCTCCCTCGTTTGCCTAGTCTTGAGTCAATTTCTAAAATCTAATACCTGTATTCTGGTAAGCAAGCAATGTTTTAATTAAAGAAGAAATTGTAATGTAACAAAGAAAAGAAAAATGCTAAAGATTGGTAGAGTAAGTTTGATGTGACCTTTATTTTACTCTGTTCAGAAGGGACAATAACCATGGAAGAAAAAAAGATCTTATTAAAAAGGGGAGACAGAGCTTCTTAATTTTGTTTCATAATGCTTAGGGAGGCATATCTAAAATGGGGAAAAATACATTATAGGGAAATGGCATAATCTAAGTAATTTAAGAGTGATTATATTTTTTGGTATCTATTTCACAGAAACAAAGCAAAATTTAAAAACACATTAAGGAAACATTATATACAGGATAAAACTTAACTGTCTGTGGGGAGTTGGTTATGTTCATTGGGGGGTTATGGTTAAGTGTTACCTTTGGCAAAAGGAATAGGCTGAAAAATGTCCTCCAAACGATACTCACATTCTAATTCCTGGAATTTACAAATGTTACTGTACTTGGAAAAAGGGGTCTTTGCATATGTAATTAAAGTAATGATTTTGAGATGAGATTATCCTGGACTATCCAAGTGGGTGCTAAGTGTTACCACATGTGGACTGAGGACGAGGCAGTGTGAGCACATAGGCAGTTGGAGTGATGTGTCCAGAAGCCAATGAGTACTGACGTTTACCTCAAGGTAACAGAGGGAAGGAACAGGTTCTCCCCTAGGGCATCTGGAGGAGGTATACTCCTGTCAACACCTTTATTTTGGCCCAGTGATACTGAATTAGGACTTCTGGCCCGCAGAACTGTGAGAGAATAAATTATTGTTGTTTAAAATCCATCACATTTATAGTACTGTTAAAGCAGCCGTAGGAAACAAAATAGCAAGCATTGTTCAAAATGTAAATGGACATTTCTAAATAACCCCATTTACCTAAATTCTATCTCTTCTTGGAGGTTTTATTTTTTTATTTTATTTTTTTTTTATTAAATCATAGCTGTGTACATTAATGAGATCATGGGGCACCATACACTGGTTTTATAGACTGTTTGACACATTTTCATCACGCTGGTTAACATAGCCTTCCTGGCATTTTCTTAGTTATTGTGTTAAGACATTTATATTCTACATTTACTAAGTTTCACATGTACCCTTGTAATATGCACGGCAGGTGTAATCCCACCAATCACCCTCTCTCCGCCCATCCTCCCCCTTCCCAGGAGGTTTTAATTCAGAGCTCACTCATTAATCTGTGGTTTCATTTCACATAGCCCAGGCAATTTTTATGATTAAAGCAGCTGGTAAACATTTTTTAAGCTACAGAATTCTTGGAGTTTAGCTTGAAATGTTATATTTAAAGTTATTTATTTTTGAGAAAAATAATAGTTTTAGCTCTTTTGTCTGCACATCTGCTATTTATTATGAATTCTTCTTTTACCTATACTATAGAAAGTATACACTTGAGGCTCTTACCTGAGGATCAAATTATGAGTTTACTATGATCCAGTATGTGCCAGGATCTCTCTTGAGGCTTTGGTTTATGAAGAATCTCACCATGAAAATAAACACCATATAGGTTCTCTGTGCTTTATCCCTGATCCTTAGTTGTCAGACAGCAGTGTTACCTACCCTGTATATAATCTTAATCCCCTTAAAGATCGTATATGTGTTTGGTACCAGGGAAGGGAGTGGATAATGCAAGGAAAATTTTATAAATGATCTACAGTTTCTTTTTCTTTTTTTTTTTTTTTTAAGTGAAAGTCATAGTTTATAGAGGATAGGAAAGCTTCCAATACAACGGAATGATAATCCACAAATTTCTAATGAAATTTGAGTCAGACATGTCTTCTAACCATGGGACCAGCCCAAACTGGGCCTCCTCTGTTGATAAGAAAATGTCAAGTTACCTTTTAGGTATAATAGAACTAAAAGGTATAAGTCATGTAGCGTAAGCATGCACAATAGAAAAAGCTTTGACCTCTGATAATGAATTAGGTATTTGATGTACAACTAGTGAATCCTTCCCCTTGGCACCAGGAAGACTGGGACGTGGTTGGAACTCTTTTCAGAAGCAAGGGTCTCTTGGCTAGAGGATCTGGGTCTAAAATCTTCCTTAACATACCTTACTGTATCAGGGGTGTCCAACCTATTTTTTTCTCTGTTGCACCCTGGAAGAATAAGAGTAATCTTGGGCTAACATTAAATATACAAGCACTAACAAAAGCTCTTAGCAAAAAATGTTCCATGTATACTTTTCATGATATCCAACGCCACAAATAAGCAAAAAAGTTCTCAAAAAATCAGCCTATGTATGGGTGGCAGGTTGAATATCCCAAATCGTCAAATTTGAAGCCCTGCCAAGCCAACATTCCTAAATTCTTTCCCTTGCCCTCTAAGCCCATAAACTTGCCCCAGACAGTAAACCAAGGAGAAGATGTGAGCTCACTGCCAATCTCCTTTCTGCCCAGTCTTGCAATAAAGCTTTTCTTTTCTCAAAAGTCAGTGCCATCACTTTTGGGCACATCAAGTAGTGAGCCCATTGGCTTAATAACATCTCTATCCAGTATGGTTTTCTGTTTTCCCTTAAGTTTCTAGGAACTGAGTATTTAACCACATACAGGTTACTAAAAGTTGAGAATTAATAAGGAAATCTGCTGTATCTGGCAATTTTTGTTAGTTATAGAATAAGCTTTAACTGACTAATCTTGAATCAGCCTACTAATTGATTTTCATGAGGCACCTAACCAAGATTCTAAGACTTCTTTTCAATATTTCTTTAAAAGAACTTACTGTTTTTTAAAGAGGATTAATGTAAAATTCTTGAGAAGTTAGGGAGTGTCTAAATTTTTTCCCCAGTCTTTATGTGTTGGAGGGCTAGGAAATAGAATGCTTCTTTTAACTGAAATAAAGAAGACCGTATCCTCTCAGTTTTATGGCTGTCAGCTATGGAATATGCCAGGTACTTTATACGACTGTCTCATTGAGTCTTGACAGTGAACTTGCACATTTTTACCATTTTGCAGGTTTAAAAAAAATGCCTAGAGAGACTGAGAAATTTGCCTGTGAATCTGCAACTAGTGACTGGTAGAAGTAGGATGCAGACCCAAGCTGATCCCGATCCAAAGAGCACCTCTCATGCTCTCTAGCTGTCTCATTGGTTGTATTGTTATAACCTAAGGATATCCCTAAAATAGTTTTCTGCCCTTATTCTTGAGGAATTTATGGTTTAGTGGATCTGTTTTTACTTGAATGGGCTTGGGGACAAATGTAGCTCCAGTCAGGGGATTTGAGAGTCTTTAGGGACTCAGAGACTTGAATGGGAACCTGTACTAGTATTGTCTTTAATTTTTTTTCATATGAACCTTGTTTAATGCTGCTTAGACTTAACTACAGTTTTTCATACTCCTGTCAACCAATTTAAGGATTAAAGCTTAGCAAAAGGATAGAAATTGTATTTTAGGAAGGCTCTGCATTACTTTGTTTGCCAGTATTATAAAGTTAATATTTGTATAGAAATAATGTTAGGGCCATGCCCAGTGGTTCACACCTGTAATCCTAGCCCTCTGGGAGGCCAAGGTGGGTGAATTGCCTGAGTTCAGGCATTTGAGACCAGCCTGAGCAAGAGGGAGACCCTGTCTCTTCTAAAAATAGAAAAAACTAGCTGGGTGTGGTGGCAGCTGCCTATTGTCCCAGCTACTCCAGAGGCTGAGGCAAGAGGATCACTTAAGCTCACGAGTGTGAGGTTGTTGTGAGCTGTGATACCATGGTACTCTACTGAGGGTGACAAAGTAAGACTATCTCCAAAAAAAAAAAAAAAAAAGAAAAAGAAAAAGAAAGAAAGAATGGGTTTCGCCTGTGGCTCAGTGAGTACGGTGCTGGCCCCATATACCGAGGGTGGCGGGTTCAAACCCAGCCCCAGCCGAACTGCAACCAAAAAATAGACGGGCGTTGTGGCGGGCGCCTGTAGTCCCAGCTGCTCGGGAGGCTGAGGCAGGAGAATCGCGGAAGCCCAAGAGCTGGAGGTTGCTGTGAGTCCTGTGACGTCATGGCACTTCACCGAGGGCGGTAAAGTGAGACTGTCTCTACAAAAAAAAAAAAAAAAAGAAAGAAAGAGAATGTTCACTTTAGTGGTTAGGTCTCTAGTTTTCCAAAGATTAACTTAGAATGTTACCGACTAGTATGCAAATACAAATTTTCCAATAGTTCAGACATGTTATGTTTTTTCTCTAAGACTCTGAACAACACACTAAATTAAGTACATTTTTAATGGGAAAACTTTAAATGAAAATTTCATTTGCTAGTTGCTAACCTAAAATTTTAGTTTTTAGTAGACATAAAATTTCTGGACCAGGGGCATATTAATTATTATAGCAATGATTGTATCAGTTCACCTTTGTCTAGTTCTTCCCCTGGAGCAGTGTGAGGAAAGCTGGATATTCATTTAGTATGTGAGGAACCAGAAAATAGGAATCTGGGAACTTGAGTACATGTTCAGTCCCCTTCCTGAGACAGGAAGATAGACACTTGCTCTCTAATATAAACGAATAATCCTTGAAAACAGAAGGAGGAGGAACCTTGGTTATTAGTCATCTACTTAGTTATCTTTAAGTTTCCTAGGTATAGGAAACCTGTTGTTTCAGGTATAGATTTCTTTGCTCAGGAAGCCCCGACCATGCAGAAACATGAATATATTTTCTTTTCACATGGAAAATATTTGACACACAGTTTAGTATTTTTTCTTGCTTTTCTCATGTTTTGTTTTAGTTTGCTGTTTTAAACCAAATTTCTTTATTTGAAAGAATGATACAAATGATAGAACTTAAGTGGGTACAACTTACAGAAAAGGTAACGCCAACATGCATGTACCGCCTTGGTGACCAGGGAAGTCACCCCTGTGGCTGTGGGGAAGTCAGCTTAGCTCTTGCCATTACTGTGCTTGTAGAAGAAGTGCTCCGCCTCGCCAGATTCAGGGACTCTCCATCGTGGGCAAGTGATTACATGGTCACCAAATTCTTTGATCGATTTCACCTGCTCCTTCAGTTAGCGGGTCTCAATGAATTCATGCAAGTGGGTGTTGTTTTTGTCAGTCACCAGATCATACAGTTTCAGGAGTGACGAATTCCTGCTTTTGTCCAAGTGTGGTGTATCCTCCATTGTGTTCAGTCTGCCTTCCCAGTTGTCAGGGTCTGGTTCCTTGACATCCTGAAGGAAGATTAGGCCCCTGTGTTGGTTGTGTAGCTTTATCACTTTCTCAGCACATTCCCTCTCATAGATTGGTGAAGAACCACATCACTGTAGACAAAATATAATAGTAAGACATGGACAAGTATATGTAAGGAGACCTAGAGCTCTAGGTTGATCTGGCAGCTGGCCGTTCTGATGGAAATACTAGTGCACTCCTAGGATGGGAACGTAGTCTCCGAGGTGAGTGGCTAGGAGGCCGCATCACTGAAGCTGCAGGAGGGGTTTAGGGGAGGTAGGCGGGCCTTGGGGCTGTGAGGATCAAGACACCAGCAGGTTCACTGTCTAGTAAAGGCCTGTTCTTCCTAGGTAGTGCTTTCTGTGTGTCCTCACAGATTACAGGATTGAAAAGGCTTCTTTTATAAGGGCACTAATCCCGCTCATAAAGCCCTTCTGACCTAATCACCTCCCAGAGGCCCCGCCTCTTACTACTACTGCATTAGAGATTCAGTTTCCACATACGGAATTTGGAGGTACACAAGCATTCCAGACCTTAGCTTTCTCTTTCACTTTCTGAAATCGTTTTTGTCTCCTTTTTATTCCTAGTGATGTCTCAGGCTGTGCAGACCAACGGAACTCAGCCGTTAAGCAAAACATGGGAACTCAGTTTATATGAATTACAGCGAACACCTCAGGTAATACAGATTAAGATGACTTAAGGGGGAATATAAGACATGAGATACATTTTCAGAAAATGAAAACTTACATAGAACATGAAGTAATAATACATTTATATACATTTATATAAGTCCTGACTTATATGTGTGTGACTGACACTTCATCTGGTTCAACAGTAATTTAGCGTAATTCTCTGTTAAGTGCGAGGTGAAAGGAGGTGAATAAAATAGATCTGGCACCAGTCCATGGAATTTATAGGCATTAAGCGAGTAAATATGCCTAAAATTACACACGAGAAATTATGTAAACAGCAAGTCCTCCATATTGTAACACGTGATAACAGATACTAGGGAAGACTACTTTGAGAAAGCAAAGATAGGAAAGACTGGAGAGGAGCATGTTTGAAGGCTACAAACATGCATAAAACTGGACTCATTTTAAGTTTGAGACGGACATGACAGGGAGAGATGCTAACGAGAAGCTGAATGAAATATAAAATTTTAGAGGTTGTCAGCACATTTAAGCAATGGGAATGGATAAAATCACCCAAAGAGATGAGAAGAAGACCTGTAACTTAATCCAGAGGTGCTTCAACATTTAGAAATTTGGTAGTGGACAAGGAACCCATGAAGTAAACTGAAAGGGACCATCAGAGTAAAGGGGGGAAATAATGGGAGAGTGGGAGAGAAGGAGGATTTAAATTCTAAAAGAAGTATTTCAAGGAGGGTAGAGTTAATGTGTTCAGCACTGCTGAGAGATTAAGTAAGATGAAGATTGAGAAAAGTGTGTGTTAGATTTGGGAATACATTTGACCCTCTGTATCCATGGATTCTACGTTTTGTGAATTCAACTAACTATAGATTGAAAATATTTGGGGAGAAAGCTGCACGAAGTTCCAGAAAGCAAAATTTGAATTTGCCATCTGTGGAGTACTGCATTAAATCCATGCACATGAAGTGATGCAGTCATTGTATTGGGTATTGTAAGTAATTTAAAGATGATTTAAAGTACATAGGAGGGGGATGGTAAGCATAGGTTATATGGAAATACTACATTATTTTATGTGAAGGACATAGCATCCAAGAATTTTAGGGCTGCTAGAAGTAGTCCCACGTGGATATACAGAGGAATGACTCTATATTTAATGACCTTGACAAGAGCAATTCACTTGAGCAAATTGTACTAGGTTGAAGATTAAGTGGAATCATGATGCATTCTCATCATTGGTTCCAGTCATGAACCAAGGAGATGATAATGATATGTCTGTGTGGTCTAGTAAAAGGACAGCAGTGAAAAAAAGGTGGATAGATGATTGTTCAAAGAAATTTGGCTGTGCAGGAAAGCAGAGAAATGGAGCAAAAACTGAAGAGGGGAATGTAAAATTAAATTTGAGTTTGTTACATTTGTGAGATGGAGATAAAGTGCATCATTCACAATTCACTGTGCAGCAGCCCAGTTGAGATACTTGTCTCCTAGGCTGATTCAATGGAGAGGGATAGATTGCTAAAGCCTGAGAGCAAGTAGAATAATCAAAAGCGGGATGTCTTTAGAAGTACAAAGCAATGTACCTTTGATAGGAAGAGGTATAGTTTCTCCATGAATAAGAGAGAAGATAACAATTTGTTGATTTGGTAGAGATGAAATGAGGGAACTCTGTTCTAGTGAAATATAAGTTAAGGTAATCTATTGAAACTTCAGGTGGAAAAAAGTGCACAGATGGAAGAAAAGGTATAAAATAGTGTAGAGCTGGTACATATGTATCTGTTCATTTTTACCATTTTCTATACTTTTATATGTTTGAACTTGATCATAATAAAAGAAATTAAGTAGCATTTAATTGTAAAGTGACTTTTTTACAGGAGGCAATAACAGATGGCTTGGAAATCGTGGTTTCACCTCGAAGTCTACACAGTGAATTAATGTGCCCAATTTGTTTGGATATGTTGAAGAATACCATGACTACAAAGGAGTGTTTACATCGATTTTGTGCAGACTGCATCATCACAGCCCTTAGAAGTGGGTATGTGGAAAAAAGTTATATTAGGTACTTAGTACCAGGATGGTGCTCGCTGGGGGTTGGAAAATACATCATTCTCGCAGGGGTCCTTAACCTGTGGCCTGCGGGCCACATGAGGCGGTGTGATTATATTTGTTCCCGTTTTGTTTTTTTACTTCAAAATAAGATATGTGCAGTGTGCATAGAAATTTGTTCATAGTTGTTTTTTTTTTTAAACTATAGTCTGACCCTCCAACGGTCTGAGGGACAGTGAACTGGCCCCCTGTTTAAAAAGTTTGAGGACCCCTGCAAGTATTTAGTTTAGAACTAGAAGTTTTATATAAAGTCCATGTTTTAATTATTGGAGAATCTTTGTTTTCAAATAGTTGGTTTTACACATTTTTAGAAGTTGTGTAGAATGATTATTTGTTTTGAGGAAATTACTAAGCTCAACCATGGTTTTTCTGCTTCTCAAGTATATGAAATAATACTCTTATTAAAATGTTATTTCAGTAAAAGAATTGATAACATGTAAATTAATAGATATTAGTGGGTAATTTTTCCTTATATGGCATGGATATCAGAAAGGGGAAATTTAAATTAGTAGAGAGTAGACCTTTATTTCTAAAATTGTTATATATAAATTATCATTGAAGCACACTGAAATTTTTCTGTTTGGTCAAACGGTATATCGAGTGTCTGAGGTTTCCAAAATCATATTTTTACTCACAGTCAACTTCAAGTAAATTCACATTGATCAGTTTAAGTTTCTGTGACTTGGTAAAAGTATTGGAATGAAGACAACTCTCTAGAAGCTGGTTATTTTTGTCTTTAGCCCAGAGATAATGGCATTATTCACATTTGCTCTCCCTTCTTTTTTTTTTTTTTTTTTTTTTTTTAGCAACAAAGAATGTCCTACCTGCCGGAAAAAGCTAGTTTCCAAAAGATCACTAAGGCCAGACCCAAACTTTGATGCGCTCATCAGTAAAATTTATCCAAGTCGTGATGAATATGAAGCTCATCAAGAGAGAGTGTTAGCCAGGATCAACAAGCACAATAATCAGCAAGCACTCAGTCACAGCATTGAGGAGGGACTGAAGATACAAGCCATGAACAGGTGCGTGGAAAGAGGGCCAGACAGAGGGGCTGTGTTTCTGAACACGTCATTAAGTATTGCATTCAGTTTTTGAAAAAGGTAAAATACAGCAACAAATAGTAGCAGGATGACCTTTTCATACAGGTATAATACATGCCTCTAGGCGTAAGAGAGTATTCCTTTTAATTGAAGTTCTGGAATCTTCTATTGTACTTCTCTATCTACTTAACCATTCTTATTTCTCCTCTTCATAGCAAAACTCCTCGAAACAGTTGCTATGTCTGTCTCCAGTTCTTTTCCCATTCTTTTTTGAACCCTCTTCAGTTAGACTTTTATCCACACCACCCCATCATTTTGCCTTTGTCAAAGTCACCAGTGACTTCCACATTTTGCAGCCTAACTGCTAATTCTCAGACCTCACCTGGCAGCATTTAACACAATTAGTTTCTTCTTGCTCTTTGAATAGTTTTCTTCATCTGGCTTTCAAGAGACTATAGTCTCCTGTGTCCTTTGTATGTCATTAGCTGTTTCCTTTTTTTTTTTTTTTTTTTTTTTTAAGAAAGACCCTCAAGCTGTCACCCTAGGTAGAGTGCCCTGGTGTCACAGCAACCTCCAACTCTTGGGCTTAAGCGATTCTCTTGTCTCAGCCCCCCAAGTAGCTGGGATTACAGGCACCCGCCACAATGCCCGGCTATTTTTTGGTTGTAGTTGTTAATTGTTGTTTGGCAGGCCCAGGCTGGATTCGAACCCGCCAGCTTTGGTGTATGTGGCTGGTGCCTTAGCTGCTTGACCTACAAGTTCCACCTCATTAGCTATTTCTTTTTAGTTTTTTTTGAGACAGAGTCTCACTGTGTCACCTTCGGTAGAGTGCTGTGGTGTCACAGCTCACAGCAACTTCAACCTCTTGGGCTTAAGAGATTCTCTTGCCTCAGCCTCTCAAGTAGCTGGGACTACAGGCACCCATCATAACACCCGGCTATTTTTTTTGTTGCAGTTGTTGTTTAGCAGGCCCAGGCTGGTTTCGAACCCACCAGCCTGGTTGTGTGTGGTTGGTGTCGTAGCTGCTGAGATATAGGTGCTGAGATATAGGTGCTGAGCCAGATTTTCTCTTTGCAATATGAAGGTTGTCTCCAGATTATTTTATTCAGTTTCATGGTTTTAATTACCATCTGTATGCTGATGACTCCCAAATTTATATATCCAGCCTTGACTTCTCTGAATTTTAGATTTGCCTCCTGTTTGATATCTCATAAGCATCTCAAACGTAACATTAATCTGAACTTGTAATTTTTTTTTTTAGCTTGCAAGATGACTTTATTTTTTTATTATTTTTTATTAAATCATAACTTTGTACCTTGATGCATTTATGGGGTTCAGTATACTGCTTTGATATACAATGTGAAATGCTTACATTGAACTAAGTGACATTCATCACAATTATACTCACTTCTTAATAGTTTTGAAATATACCCTTGCATCATGCACATTAGGTGAGGTCCACCCCAAAACCCTCCCATATCTCCCTTCCCCTCCTCTCTCTCTCTCCTCTTCCCTTCTACTTTCATATACCATATATATTTACACCATAAATACACGAGTTATTATGAAAGTTTTCCTTTTTTATTGTTAAATCATAGCTGTGTACATTAGTGCAATCAAGGGGTACAATGTGCTGGTTTCATATACAATCTGAAATATTCTCATCAAACTGTTCAACGTAGCCTTCATAGCATTTTCTTAGTTATTGTATGTAGACATTTGTATTCTGCATTTAGTCACAAAAATCAAGAAACATAAAATCCACACAGATGGAAACAAATAATACCCTCCCAGCAACCTGATCAGCTGCCGAGCAAGTTGAATCAGAAAGGACAGGTGAATCCGAAAAGGCCCTGTTGACTGTGTTTCTTGGAAGTGAAATAATGGACCATAACACAGTGTTTCTCAAAAAGCTTTCATAATGACCCACATATGTATGTGCATATATATATACTTTTTTTCTTTAAACTGCTAATAAATGCTTCCTAGAGGAAGATCTTGATGCTTTAACTGTGCCTGATAGGTATTTTCATTTCCTAAAACTTTCCTTAGCATCATTTGCAATGGTCTTCTACCTAGAGATAGGGAGATTTATACATAGATTAGGTACTCTTTCAGACCGATTTTTTTGTTTGCCCCATATTTGAATACAAACAAATAATCTAAGTCTAATATCCTGATGCTTCCAAACATTCAGACACAGACACTTGTCATTGCAGGTCAGGATGTCCATAATGTTTATCCCAGCAAATGATGCACACAATCGATGTTAGGCTGCCACAGGCTCAGACCTGGGCCACGGCTGAATTCTTTAGCTGGACGAAACCCTGATCTGAGTGCTCCTCCCAAAGTCATTCTTGCAATCCCTGCCATTCCTTTGCAATGCTGTTTCATACCAGCACACATACGCCTCCCAACGAGGTCTTCATCCCGATGCCAGCAAGACTGTGAAAACACCTCCACTGCCTGTGACCCCCGGGTTTCCTGCCATCTCTAAGGGGGGAAGGAGAGCTGAAGGTCCCAGCCTTATGTTCAAAGCACAAAATTAATAAGCCCTTTCTCACAAATGAAAAAGTGAAAAGAGGAGGGAAACAAAGAAAACAGGAAAGGCAGAGACAAGGAGACAAGGAAGAGAAGGACTGGAGAAAGACTGAACCCGGTGCTGACACACGCTCTGCAGAATAATAGGAAAGCATGTAGGAGCCTGGCTGTCTGTGTCCACGAGGAAATCACGTGTGTGTATCACAGTAGTAATTAAAACCTCTCCGTCAGATGCTATAGAGAGATTAGTTGTCACATTGTGTTAAAGGAATCCTTGCTTTATTCCCTAGAAGGGGACAGACTGCCTGCCGTCCCGTCATCTGTTCCTGTGCCGGAGCAGCCCTCGGCCAGAATGCCTCACTGACACATTCTGTGCACAGAAGCCCTTTGCAACTGTAGAGCATTCTGCCTGCTAAATAAGGGGTGGGTGGGGGGTGGAGCATGTTTACCTGCCCAGCTACCCCAACTGTGTGTCCCCAAAACCACCCCAATCTGCATCAGCTGAGACCCTAACCACTGGAAATAGAAACTATTTCCAGTCTTGCTTTTCAGAAGGGCAAGTTGGAAAGTTCAGCTGGCAATGGGGCAGTGACAGGGTGGTGTAGCTGAAAGAAACTTGGCATGGAATTCAAGGGATGGTTTGTGGTCCTCAGCTTCATCAGACACTATGAAACTTAAGAGAGATCCCTTGACTTCCTCATCTATAAACTGAAGAGATCCCTTGGTTCCAAGCCTCCTGTCAGTCTGTTCTCCTAAGCCAGTGGAATAGATAAAGTAGTTAGGGAGTTATATGAAGACTACTGAGGTCTGTGGACATTTTTTGTTACCAAATAACCTGTTGATTCAGCTAAAGATTCTTTCAGCCTTTTTTAGTAAAAAGAAAACCCATCCAAATTAGAAATTCTCTTTTTTACTAAACTGACTGCTGTTCTGATTATGCTGATGGGTCAAATCATTGGTCCTTAGCTGAAAGGATTCATACAAACTGTCTGAGGAGTCTCTTGACACCTATTCTCCTGCTGGGATAATCTACTTAGTTCATCCTAGTCAAGTGATCCTTTGTATTATATGTATGCATATAATGCTTTTGGATGAAAGCAACTTTGAAGCAAGATACACGTCTTTGATACTATCAAAAAAGTAAAAAGAACTTCACAGAATTGGTAGAAAATATTTTCAATTCATCTATCCAATAAGGCACTGTATCTAAAATATATATATAGAATACCTACTATTCAATAATTAAAACAATTAAAAATTAGAAAAGGATCTAAATAATTTTCAAAATAAGATACACAAATGGCCAATAAACCAATGAAAATATGGCTATCATTCCTAGTAATTGAGAAAATACAGGCTGGATGTAGCGGTTCGTACCTGTAATCCTAGCACTCTGGGAGGCTGAGGTGGGTGAATTGCCTGAATTCAGGGGTTGGAGACCAATCTGAGCAAGAGACAGACCCTATCTCTGAAAATAGCTGAGTGTTCTGGCAGGCACCTGTAGTCCTGTAGGTTGAGGCAAGAGGATCACTTGAGCCCAAGAGTTTGAGATTTCTGTGAGCTATGACGTCATGGCACTCTACCAAGGGTGACAAAGCAAGACTCTGTCTCAAAAAAAAAAAAAAAAAAAAAATGCCGGGCAGCGCCTGTGGCTCAAAGGAGTAGGGCACTGACCCCAAATGCCCGAGGTGACGGGTTCAAACCCAGTCCTGGCCAAAAACTGCAAAAAGAAAATTTAAAAAAGTGATCAAATCTGAAGTGAGATGCCACCTCAGATAAAATAAAAAAGACAGATAACAAGTACGAGAAGTCTCATACATGGCTGATGAGATTATATAATATGGTATAGCTACTTTGGTCAACAATTTGACAGTTCCTCAGAAGGTTAGAGAGATATGATCCAGCAATTTCACCTTAGATGTATATCCAGGACAGAAGAAAACATATATCCACACAAGAACTTGTAAGTGAGTGCTCATCGCAGCATTATTCATAACAGTAATTGGTGGGACCATGCCTATAAAGGTAATTAGTGAGACCACACTGATGGTGCATTTTACAAGGGTACATGTTAAATCTACCAAGTGTAGAATGAAAATATTTCAAATTGTACATAAAACCAGCACATTATACCCCATAATTGCATTAATGTACACAGCTATGATTTGATTTAAAAAAAAAAAAAATGAAAAGTTAAGTGGAACCACTGAAATGTCAGGTTCACCTGACACATAAGTCTCATCCACATGGTCCAGTACAAATGGGGGGTGGACAGCCCCTCAGTGCCAGAGCCTTACTTGGTGCTGGCATGTCATGGTGGGAGGTTTGACTCTGGTACCACTTACCCTTCCTTGTCCCACTACTGACCCATCATCTGTAAATTGTGAGGTCCCCACAGTTCAAGGTTCATTCCTAAAACTTAACATGTTTAGAAATGAAACCCTACTGGCTGATCTAGAGTCAACTAGACTCAGTAACAATAAATTACTATGAGGGATTGCTGGTTGTTCCCAAACATTTGTTCTTCCCTTCCCCAGAAATCAAAGTTAAGCTGGCTACCTAGCAGCTCAGGATAGCCATATCATTAAGTTCTGGCCAATGGAATGTGAATAGAAGTGATGTGTTCCTCTTCTGGGTACTCTTAAAACAATTGGCACATGCCTTCCTGGCCCTTCTGAAAAATTCACACATAAGGGGGACAGTGCACACTGTCTACGTGATGGGCACACACAACTTTGACTCAAACTGTACAAAAGCAGTTCATGTAACCAAAACATTTGTGCCCCTATAATATCCTGAAATAAAAATTAAATCAAAAAATAAAATTAAAATTAAATAAAAGCTCTTCCCACTGTATAACAACTGAAAACACCTTTACCCAGAAATAAATCATATCTTTTAAGAGGACAGAGCTGTTCCACCAGCCCTGAGACGCTTAATCACCACCGAACTGTTACAGAGAGAAAAATAAATTTCTATCTAGTATAAGCACATGCTTTGGAGTCTCTTTGTTATAGCAAATTAGGCTATGGGCTAATAAAACTGCCACGTGTGCCCAAGACAGATAAGGAAACAGAATGCCAATTTGTCATTCACACTGTCTATCACACATTTCCCAAAACAGAAATGTTAAATTCCTTCAATAGAGAATCGTATTCCTGTTTAGGACCCAAGACCAGGGGAAACTGAGACAGAAACGCTTTCATCAGATATTGTTAGGACTGGTAACTGGTTATTAATGTCGATGAGCTGGTTAAAATGGAGAATTGTTAAAAAATAACTCAAACATGTTTTAAACATATGTTTTGAATATATATGGGATACTTCCCAGAAGTCTCCCGAAGAAAGGAGGATGGGTCTCTTTGTCCTGCTGCTGGATAATATGAGCTCAGGGAGCTGTTCTGGGCCATGAGGATGACGGTCACTTTCCAGGGAGAGTGGAACAGAAACCTGGATGGAGCCTGGGTCCCCAGCAACCTCACAAAACTGTCCTGTGAGCCTGAACTGCCAGCCCCCAGACTTTTCTCATTCTTAAAGATACTGTGGACATCAGTCTGCACGTTTTATGGAAGGCATAGAGCGTTTTGGTCAGTGTAGCACATTGATGAAGGAATGATCATTTAATAATGTTTGCAAAGTAATCAGATTCTGGAACAAGCAGAGGTTTACAACAAAGCAAATTAGAGAGCTTTGCAAGATATTTCATTCAACTTAGAAAAAGGCTTAATGAATGTCTCATCCCACAGTAAAGCACCTCTCTCTCATAAGCAGAATTCTTGTAACCACGAAATATATCATTTTATCTTCCCTCTGCTAGTGCTAAAAACTCCTGACAGTCTTTTGTAATTTACAGGTTTGATTTTTAAAGTCACCATGAGCCCAACGTACAATGCAAAGCAAGTCACCATAAAACTGAACGGTCTGCAGTCTAATTGGTCTTCTTAGCCACAAATAGTTCTCTTATGTGCCGGCTCCCATCATTGCCTTGGCCTCATTAGTCAGGCTCCTAAATTAGCTGAACTAAAATTACTACAAGAAAACATGCTGCCAGCCACGTTTGATTATGAATGATGCCAAGGCGGAGTTTGTGTAGCTTATAAAAGTTCAAGTCAGAAGGGATTTGAAGTTCATTTATCAGACCCTCTGCATTGCTTCCTAAGGAAAATTCCACCTAAGCTATTGAAACATGGACTAGCATCATTTTGAAAGACCTGCCAGAGAAGGCAGCAAAATGATTAAGGGACTAAATGAGCACAGGTTCTGTATTCTTGTTTAAAATTATCTAAAGTAAAACATGAAGCTGCAGCCATGGAAATAATAAGATAACCTCTACTATTCATTTGTCCCTTTATAAATCCAGCAGGTGTTTATCTAAAGCTTCTCACTGGCTATAGTAAGTGTAGGGCGTAGGAGTGACAGCCAGCTGACCAGCAGAGCCGTGTGTGGAGCTGTGGTGTGGAGTCGTTGGTCCCCAGCCCTATATACTCATGCCCACACTCGCACTCTGGGTGACTACATCTGGCTCGTGTAATGTAAGTGTGAGTGATGTCTGTGACTTCCACGCCGACCTAGTTAACATCCAGCATGACCTCTCCAGGTTCTTTTGCTTTCCATGGTGACCTAGAAGGCTCCATGGTGACCACAGGGTGGGAGGAATCTGGATCCCGGAGTCATTACCTGCTGGAAAGCCTCCCAGAAAAATCAGCCCACTGGGAGCACCACATTGAAGAAATGTTATTTTGTGAAGCCACTGACTTTCAGGGTTGTTTTCCTATAGCATTTAACCTACTCTGAGTAAGGTACACAGAATTCGGAATTCAAAATTTCTCCTTTATTAGAGGAAACTGTTCCCATTTTTATGATCTTATTCCATTGCCATGTCAGTTTATTAGAAAATATTGGAGGTTTGTGAAAACCGCCCTCTGGGAATCTTAAAAGCCTTCTTTACACAACAAACTGGCCAAAGAATGAGAATAAATTCAAATTAATTGCATTTTGGCAAACACTTCACACATATATTTGCAAGTTAAAGTCTCTGTAGATAGTTTCTGAGTTTACTGAATGGAATGTTGAAAAAACTGCCGAAGAGACCATGGAGGGCAGGTGGTAGACATTTTTAGTAGGAATATTATGTAAGGACTACAAGACCCAGCACCAGCAGTGAAACCGTCCATTTAGCTCCTCTCTCCCTCCCACCCTGGGGCCTTCAGGGATGTCTGCGTTATAAAAAGGCTGCCCCAGCAGGCTAGATGTAACGTGGCACACGGATCCTGAAACACTCACCAATCAAATACTGTGCCATCCGGTCCTCACGATGCAGAGGCACAGCCTGCGCACCTGTCCACGGTGCTTCCAACCTACCTTATCCCACTCAAGCTGACAAACTGGAAATGAGACCAGCACATGTAGAAAACTGAAGGCGAGGTCCACATGAAACACCCCTACCCCTCCTCCCTGCAGGACAGTCAAGTATTTCCTGTCCTACTTCCCTTTGTGAAATGCTGATTGAAAGCCAAAACATCTTTTCACAACTCTCTGATGAATTAAAATGCTCAGTTTGAGAACCATCCCATGGAGTCTGTGTTATCTCTTCCCTGTAAAGTGCTCTTTCCCTTAGTTCCTTAAATGAAGCCGGCACCTGAGAAGGGGTATGGTCTCAGTCGACCCTGCAGTATTGAGAACTGGAGTCAAACTGTCATCTTCACAAGGAATATTTGGATTCTTACTCTTTGAACTGAAAGAAATCTCAGATCTCTTTTTCTTTTAATCAATGAGTGAATAGGTCAGCTCAGAACGGTTAAGTTCTTGGCACAGCTGGCTACAAAGTTGGGGACCAGAACCCAAGTCTCACAATGTGCAGTCATTTCCAGTTATTTTTTTGCCACTTGTATAAAATCATGACTGTGCCCTCTAATAATCAATTTCAAGAGGAGTGAGAGGTAAAGAAAAAAATTGATAAAAGAAGAACATTGGTACCTGGAAAGCCCTCCAATTGTATTTGTTTGTTTATTTATGTATTTGTTCATTTACTCATCTATCTTTGTATCTCCCTTATTTAGATGGTCAAATAAGATACTTCATTTACCAAAAAATGTGTTCCTTCATATAGTTCAAGGATTGCATTTCCTTGTACTAAAACATAAAATTTACCACCTTGATCATTTTTAAGTGTACAGTATGAAGTATGAAGTATGTTCATGGTGTTGCAAAACCACCACCCTCAGCCCCCTCCAGAACTCTATTTCTCTTGCAAAACTGAAACTCTTTACCCAACAATAACTCCCCATTTTACCTCCCACCAACCCCTGGCAACAAACATTCTGCTCTCTGTTTCTACCTCAAATTGTATTTTTAAGTAGCTAAAACATTTAGGCCACCCAACAAGCAGCCATGAAGAGAACAGGTGCAATGAGAGACCTGCTTTCCTTAGATGCTCAGAGTCCTGATTTTAAATGTCACTCCCTGCAGGTGGCGCTGTCTGACACCAGTTGTCTCTCAAGCAGCTCATGGCGTTAAGGGAATTGTTCACCCAAGTAAGCCAGAGCTGGTGTGGAAGGTAGAAAGGTCAGGAGAAGGCAAACACTGCTCTGCGTCCCAACTCTGACCACAGAAGCCACATCTCTACAGACTGGCAGAGGCAGGCACCGTGACTGACAGCAATAAAGACAGAACAGCTGCTGCCCCATTAATAATCACAGGCTCCAGGGAATTTGTCCCCCCTCGCAGATGAGGACAAACGGTGCAGGCGCTTGTCGGGGTGTGCTGGGAACACCCTCAGTCACCCTAGAGACTCAACTTCATGTCCCTTACCTTTTCAACTTGCTTTTCTAGGTGCCTGTGACATTTATTTCCTGAGCCCAGGGTGACATCTCATAAAGACAAAATTATCCTGACCCAGTACCTTAGAAGTCATCAGGCTTAATCCATGTAAATAATTACTGTAAATGACAACAGCCCTCATGGACACAGCCATAGGGGGAGGTAGAGTCCTCATCATACCTCTCTCCGATTTCTACCAAACAAAATGTATTTATCTTCCATTACATACTTAATCCCTTTTGTTATAGACTCATATAGAAAATGTAAGCAATCTACAAAAGCCATTCTACCTCGAGCCAGAGAGAGCCATTGCCAATGGTACTCATAAAGAGAAAAGAGTGACAGCGTGGACGATTGCCATTACTAAGGGCACTCGTACGAGGCATGTTCAAACGCTGATGAGTGGTGGGGTGGCCGTCTCTACCCATGGAACCAATGTGGACTATTCATGGAGAAAATATTCCTCAGTTTGGACTCCACTCTAAGAAAAAATTCTGGAAGTAGTAAATTTGTAGATGAAATAAGCCACTCTTTAGGAATGTTGGGGGGTATGATTTAACAAGCCTTGGATTTAGGGTCAGAAACTTTGGTTCACATTTATTCCTCTCATCAGCTGTTAAAATTAAACAAGACATAAACTGAGTTTTTGCTTTTGTTTTATGAAGGCTTGCAAAAATGAAATGAAAGAATGTAAATAAAATCACCCTAATCATAATGAGTAAAGGCTAAGCATATGTCTGTAGATACTTACGCCTGTATACGGGCACGTTTGGGCATGCATGCACACACACGCATGGGAAAAGCATTTTTATTCATTTCATTGTTAAGAGCTCTGCAGAGTACTCATGGGATGTTCTGTCTGCCCTTCTGCCCTGGGGATATTCACCACAATTCTATAAAATAAAAGCAAGTTGCAGAAAATGTAGAGCCTTTGCAGGACCTTAATATATTTGAAACAAAGGATGGGTAAGGTAAACTCTTTGTGATGTCTGAGTTGGGGAAGGGAGTACACATACTATAATGTTAAGTGGAAGGTTTTTCCTGATACATACAATAGATTCCCAGAGTATAGTAGCAACCTGGGATCACATTTGCCAAACTGCAGTGAAAGATGTTACGTTCTTGCTATGATGCTGGTTTTGCTGGCCTGGGGGGTGAAGGCTGGGCAGTCTCACATCTTTCTCATGGGCTTCTGCATGCATCCCCATGTGCCTACTGGCAACTGTGACATTAACAGGGAAACATGTTTAATAGACATCCAAAAAATACTTTTTCAAGAGAAGAAAGTAAATCACCTTGGCTTATTCTAATCTTTAAATTGAAAACAAAGTAAGCACAAAGGATCTGTGAGCAAATTACATGGATCTGTGCATAGCATCTCACACATACAACTTACATATGCTTGTATGTTCCATGTTGCATCTATCTGGGTATGTACCTAGCTATATGCCAAGTCATGCATCTGTTCCTAATAGTGCCTTCTACAACACATTGCCTATTTGTCTAAATTAGACCATGTCTAATTTATCATTATATTCCCAACAGCTAACAAACCACTTAGCCTAATAGATATTACTAAAATGCATAAATAATGAACATATCTCATATCTCATAAAAGAGAATTTGCCAGTGCATTAAAAACATAACTATTTATTTTTATGAGAAAATTGAATGAGTTGCAGAAGTACTTTGAATAACTTAATGGGGGGTGACTTTAAAAATGGAAAAGGTACCTCAGATGGAGTAAGTACCATCTTATTAGAAGGAAATAGCCTGGGGTAAATTCATGAACCATCTGTGTCAGAATAAATGGAGCTTTAGAAAACATAGATTCCTGGACCCAAGACCCAGAGTTTTCTGAGTCATAGATCTGGTGTGTGGCCCTGGGATGAGTAATTTGTTTTAAAAGTTCCATATGCAATTCTAATGTTTAGAAATCATTGGACTAGGGACCTCAGGCACCTTTGGGAAGAGTTTAGACTGTATCTGAGAACCATTGTGATGGAGCTGGAGTACAGAGAAGATGTGTGGAACAAGATGTTAATGGGCAACCATTAAGAAGTGGGAGACAGCTAGCAGAGTCTTTCACTCTCTCCATGAGCCCTAACTTCCTGGGGGGCTTAAGACAGCCAAAAGGTATTTTCTCTGAAGTCCAAAACCCAGAAGTCTAAAGTCAGGGTGTCAACAAAGTCATGCGTCCTCTTAAGGCTCTACGAGGAATCCCTTTCAGTCTCTTCCTCACTCTGGTGGCTCCCAACAGTTCTTGGTGTTCCTTGGCTTGTGTCCAAATCACTGCAAACCCTGCGTCTGTCTTCACATGGCCTTCTTCACTCTGTGTTTGTTTCTGTGTGTCCTCTCTTCTTATTATGAGGACCCCTGTCACTAGATTTAAGGTCTAATCCAGAATGACCTCATCTTCATTAGCTTACATCAACAAAGACCATCCTTCCAAATAAGGTTACATTCTGAAGTTCCAGGTGAATGTGAATTTTGAAGGGACATTATTTAACCCACCACACCATTTGTTTCATAATCCTTATGTTTCAGGGTTGGAGCAACCTCATAAAGTCAGCTACTCAACTTCTCAGGCTCACCATCCAAAGTTGGCCCATTCTTGGCTAGAATATTCCTAGGAGCAGGGTGTCAGAGTAACCCACCCCATTGTTACATAGCTGTATTAAAAATTCATCTTCATGCTGAATAAGTAGTAGGCAGAATAACAGCCTCCCAATGACGCCCATGTTCTATTCCCCGGAACCCATGAATGTGTCACTTTGCTATGGCAGAAGGGATTTTGCAAATGTGATGCTAAGTTAAAGGACCTTGACATAGGGAAAGTATCCCTGATTAACCAGGTAGACCCAAACAATGCATCTAGGTCCTTAATGGCAGAGAGCCTTTTCCAGGTGTATCAGGGGAACCTGTGACAGCAGAATAGTAACCAGAGAAATGTACTGTTGGCCTGGTAGATGGAGGAAGGGAACCATGAGCCAGGCAATGTGGGCAGCTTCTAGAACAGTGATTTTCAACAGGTGTGCCGTGAGAAGATCATAGGCATGCTGCAAAAGTTTGTAAAGATCATTAATTAAACTATTTTCAAAAGAAGTTCAAAGCACAAGTACAATCTTTTTCACTCTCTTTTTTTAATCAACACAATTTAAGTGTGCCACAGAATTTTAACTATAGGTTCAAGTGCGTCATGAGAGAAAAAGAAAAAAAAAAGGTTGAAAAGCACTGCTCTAAAAGCTGGAAGGTCAAGAAAATGGCCTGTAAAAGCCCCTAGGAGAAAATAGCCAAGCATTCCCAATACTCGCAGCACTCCTGACAAATAAAAAAAGTAAAAAACATAATCAAGTTGATACCTTGATTTTAGTCCAATAAGACCTATGTCTGACTTCTGACCTACAAAAGTGTAAAACAGTAAGTTTATTTAGGGCAATTTGTTATAGCAGCCATAGGAAACTAATACAGGGTGGAAACCAGGGTCCCTGTGACTTTCCCCCCTTGGCTCTAAATCTATGGCCTCTGGAGTAGCCAGAACACTTCTGTTTCCTTCTTCCCCATGGCAACATTCAGTTATTTTAAGACACATCTCAAATACCCCCTAAATCTTTAGTTTGCTAAACGTTGTCAGTGCTTTCTTGCATGACAGTTTGCAGACCTCTTATCATTGGAACTACATCATATTTTTGTCCTCACCTTCACTCCCACCGAAAAAAAAAAAAGAAATGTTGGTTCCTTGAACCACCTCCAGAGTTGAAAGCAGAGAAATCAGCCTCTACAACTCCTCTAGATTTTAGATTACTAACACCTCTCCTACAGCACAGTTCTCACAGCCAAGCCCCACTGTGCTGTGCTGTAAATGGAGCCCCACATGCTTCTATAGAAGCCTTTTTGTGGGGCGGTGGAAAGAGCAGGGCTTTGGATTTAACTGACCTGAGTATGAACTCTGACATTTCCACTTCCTGGCTACATGATCTCTAGAAAATTAATCAGCCTTCTGTGTCTTGAACTCTAACTCGTGTACAAAAAAATGAGGTTTATAGGTTGTAAAAAAAAACCCAAGATAATATATTTGAAAATTTTTACAGAAGGAAGGCATTAAAATATGTTGGTTTCCTTTTTGTCTAGCTCTAAATATTGTATTTTCATTTGTACAGATCAAGTTTGAACTAACTCTTTGGACAATGATATTATATCCCAGGCTCATATCAAGTCTACAGTCACCTAAAAGCCTTAAAAGCCTTAAAGTTTTTACTTTTTTTTTTTTTTTTTAATGG
Source organism: Loris lydekkerianus (assembly GCA_963574355.1). Classification (NCBI taxonomy): domain Eukaryota; kingdom Metazoa; phylum Chordata; class Mammalia; order Primates; family Lorisidae; genus Loris; species Loris lydekkerianus. The sequence continues at coordinate 64,719 of CAUYPK010102641.1, forward strand.
AATAGCCATCAAACCACTTTATCCTAATCTGGTAGTGACAGTTACTGATCTCATGACATCTTCATCTTGTTAGACTTGGTTTATTTGCCTAGTTCTTCAATACCTTTGGGATTCTAATTCTCTCATCCAGCATATTAGCACAGGTAACTTCAAATTATGAATTTGTCAAATTTTTCATTAAATGTCTGTGATGTCTATTTTGCCACTACTTGCCCTTAGTACAATATACATTCATGCCAGACCTGAGGGATCGATCACTGCTTCCTCCTTGTCTAAGTGCTCACAAGCCAACTCGGCAATGAACATTGATCACAAGATTCTTCAAAAATTATGCAGATTCTTTGCAACCAGCTCCTCTGCAGGTGTCCTCCTACCCTGAAAGCAGACTGCTCTGTCAGGAGACTTACACACACATGGCACCTAGTTTCTCCTCTATCTTCTCCTCTCCGGGGGTTAAATCCTCTCCCATTAATACCTGTGCTGGACTTCCCACCTGTACAATCCTTCTTTAAAAAGTACCGAATCAACATGTGTATCGGGGCGTTCTGTTTTCTCTGTGAGCTACTGTCACTTCAATATTGACCTTCAGCAGAGCAGCTGACCTTTTCTTATTGTTCTCTTTCTGCTTTAAACCTGTCTTTTTATCCATTCATTCATTGGTGAACACTTACGTTGATGCCATATCTTGGGTATTGTGAATAGTGCTGCAAAAAATGATAGAAGTGCAGATATTTCTTTGACTTACTGATTTCATTTATTTTGGTTATCTATACCCAGCAGTGGGATCACTGGATTATATATTAGTTCCACTTTTAGTTTTCAAGGAACCTCTTCACTGTTTCCCATAATGGCAGTCCTCCTGACGTTCCTACCAATAGTATACAAGTGTTCCCCTCTCTCCACCTTCTCTCCAGTATGTGTTAATTTTTGTTTTCTGGTAACAATCATTTTCATTGGGGCAAGATAATATCTCAGTGTGGTTTTGATTTGTATTTCAAGGAGAAGATAAATGTTCGAGGTGATGGATATCCCAGTTACCCTGATTGGATCACTATGCATTGTATATGCATGTATCAAAATCTCACATGCACACCCAAAGCATGCACCACCATTATATAGTAATAAAAAAATTTAAAGATCCTACACAAACAAACAAAAACTCTATCTTTTGTCATCTGACATTTTTTGGTCTGTGAGGTAGCACCTGCCCCTCATTGTTTACACAGATCTCTCTCCTCTCTCCCTGCCTTCCATGTCCAAACTCGCAAATATATTCCCTGGATACTACCCAGGGAATTCTGAACATTCTTTGTCCTCTTTTCTCCTAGACTGGAAATTTTTTGAGAATTTCTGTGTACATGAGTCCCTTTTGGTCTTAGTCTTTGGGATTTTCTCTACCTTTTTCTTGAACTTTTTTCCTGGATATCTTGAAATTAGGTTCTTGTAAGTTATATTTCTATTACTCTGTGCTATCATCTTGTATGTTTTGAATAGTTAAGAGCTTGTAGAACTGAGTTTGGACCTAGCCCTAGATATGACATTGAACTTTCATCTTTCCACTCTCCCTCACCTAGAGTAGCAATGGAATCTCCTCTCATCCCATAAAAAGTGGAGAGAAGACAGGCCCTGGGGGTATAGGGAGTGAGGCTAAAATCTCAAAAGTGATAGCTGCTCTCATCCCTTTTAGAATTATTTTCTCTGAACACCACTGAAATCTATTCTCCGGCCAAAGCCATGGTCTTCTTCCTCTCTCCTCTGAGCTTCCCCATGTTCAGATGCCACCTATAGCAGGACACTGAAGTACAACAAAAACTCTGTGGCTAAGAGCCTTGGCTTTGGAGTCAAATGGACCTGAGTTTACATCCCAGACTCTTTGAGCTTTGATTTTCTCATCTATAAAATGTGACAATGACAGAGTAATATTGTGAGACTTGAATAAGAATTAAATGAGATAGTTCCTATAAATCACTTCACTCAATGTCTAGAAACTAAAAAGTGCCAATTAATCTTACCATTATGACTCACAGCAAACATGTCTTTTCAATGTAAAGACCCAAGTTGCGTCTGGCAATTGAGTCTGTCTACAAGTCAGATCAGGCCACTATATAACCCAAACAGCCCTCATTGGAACATTTGACCATTAATATGATAACAGAGAAAAACAAAGAAAGACACAAAGCAAAAACTGGTAGATTCTGTGGCCTCAAAATCTGAGTCTATAAAGCACAAGGGCCAGAGCTCAACTTGGCTTTTTCCATGAAACAAATAGTCACTCCATTAGGAAATCTCAGCGAGATAGTTATTTGACTCCATTGCTCAATTATTGCAGATCCTGGTAGAAAATACCTCAGTTGACTCGGTTTGCACAGAGAGCAGGGAATGGTGAGGGGTGTTTTCTCTATTTTTTAAATCTCAGCACAAGGATGGGGTTGAGAGGAGAGGATACAGCTGAAGGGGAGAGAGAACACAGCTTCCCTTTGTCCACCTGTCAGGGCTGGCACCAAGGTCTTGGCAATCTTTTGGGAGCCTCCATGCCTGGGCTGGGTTAACTTGGCCCTGTCCGTTTAAGAATATTTGATTTGATTGCAGAGCAAAATGCTTTTGAAAAGCTGGGCTATTATCCCTGAAATAGAAAAATTAAAAAAATTTGAAAAGCACCTTTGAAGTCAGCTACCCAAATGAAACCTGTGACATCAGAGAGATGGCAGATAAATGGGGGGCAGAACAAGGCACCATTGACAGGCAGGCAGGCCAGGCTGATGCCACACTTTACACCCCACCAATATAAGTCAAAGATGAAAGATGCTCCGGGCAGCCCGCCTGACCCCTGTGCCTCTGTTATCTCCAATTGATTGCACAGTGTTTTGCTCTGAACAATCCCTCACTGTCTACTTGGTGCAGGTGAATCTCAGCAGAACAGGGGCTTGGGTGGCTTGGCCAGGTTATGGGAATGCCATGCATAGCACAGGGGGCCAGAGGAGGGCTTGCTTGCATGAAGTGCCGTCTTTATTACTTCTCTTGTGCTTTGGATGCTGGAGACAGGGCAGCTAAGTGCAAATTGAGGGCAGCAAAGAAAGGCCAGGGTGTGAGTGGTGATGGACAGGCAGCTAGCTCCCCTGTTGGGAGAACATCAGACACAGAAAAAAAGCTCCAGCTGCCACACTACCCCCTGAATATTTCCACACAGTGTACCAGAACCTTGGGCAAACCTGGATTAAGTTCATGCAACTCTTAATATACAGGGTGGCCATGAAGTTTGTGTGCAGTTTTAAATTGCACATGAACTTTATGGCCACCATCTATAACAATACATTAGTGGATTAGTTCTACAGTGGACAGCCTGTCAGTGGTTCTCAAATGTGTGTATCAGAAACACCTGGAGGACTTGATGACCCAGATGGCTGCCTCGCCCACCTGTGTCTGATTCATCACCTGTGTTTATCTAACAGTTTCCCTGGTGAGGCTACTGGGCCAGTGCCCACGCCGACAGGTGGTCTTTAAGGTGACCGTCAATCTTACTTTCAACCCCACCATTACCAAGGAGGTTCACTTGAGTTTAGTGCCATGCAACAGAAGTCGGGTGCTAAGGGCTGAGTGTGCAAAGACAAATAGCAGCGCCTATGGCTCAAAGGAGTAGAGCGCCAGCCCCATATGCCGGAGGTGGCAGCTTCAAACCCAGCCCTGGCCAAAAAAAAAAAAAAGGGATCAAATAAAGCCCTAAGTTGAGTCTTATTTCCCCCAGAGCATTTGAGGAATAAGCAAGAGTGCATTTGTAAGTTAAAAAAAAATAAAAAAGTAAAGGTACCTCCTAGGTGTTATCAAGAACTGGTGGAATGCACAGTTAAGAAAATAAATTGGGCAGAGAAATAGTTTACTCTGTTATAAAAATAATAATAATAACATTTCTAAGACAGAGGCAGAATGGCTCTGCACATCCAGGAGATCCGTTGCTGCCTGGTAGTCCATGAAACTCAGTGTGGGGACCTATGGACACAGATGAAAGGACAAGGGATAGACGCAGGAGGAGCAGACAAAACACTTCAGACTCTGGAGGGGTCATCGAGTCTTCCTCCTTGGCTCCATTTTCCCCCCTCTTACTTTGCCTCTGGTACTCGACACATCCCTGTAGCTTCCTGCAGACAACTAGAGCAGCTGAGGCAGAAGAGGCAAACTCTCGAATTGCCAAAGACTTGGTTGCTCAGTCTTTCCTGAGCCTGCCTGCCTGCCTGCCTGCCTTCCTTCCTTCCTTCCCTCCCTTCCTTTCTTTCTTTGTTTTTTAGTAGAGAGAGAGTCTCACTCTCACTCAATCTGGTCTCGAACTCCTGAGCTTTAGCAATCCACCTGCTTTGACCTCCCGGAGTCCTAGGATTACAGGCGTGCAGCACTATGCTCACATTGCTCAACTTAAGGGAATAGGCAGAAACGCTCTGAGCAGTGACAGGGATAGAAACCTGGATGTTCAGCAGCAGTCGGCAGATAGAAATCTTGGCTGTGAGTTAACCTGACTTACAACTAAAGGAAATTCTAGGAGGAGTTGAGTGGCTGAGGCATTAGCAACCACATGTAGGGGCTGTTGACTAATTCAGTCTGACAACGCAAGAGGTAAATTTCATTAATCCTTTTACCTCTTGGAATTTTCTCCCCCAAAGGAGATTCAGTAAGTATGGAACATTTTCTTTTCTTTTCTTTTTTGAGACAGAGTCTCACTCAGTTGCCCTGAGTGTTGTGGGGTCCTAGCTCACAGCAACTCAAATGTTCAGGCTCAAGTGATTCTCTTGCCTCAGCTTCCCAAGTAGCTGGGACTACAGGTACCCACCATAACACCTGGATAGTTTTGCTATTTTTAGTGGAGATGGAGGTCTTGTTCTTCCTCAGGCTGGTCTTGGACTCCTGAGCTGAAGCAATCCACCAGCCTCAACCTCCAAGTGTGCTAGGATTACAGGCATGAGCCACTGCACCTAGCTAAATATTTTCTTTTATTTCCATATCTTGATTGAATAAAAGAAGTGCATAGACTATGTAAAATCAAACAAGTACTTCAAAGGAATCACAGCATCAGAGCCTGACCTGAAGGTCAAGAGTTGAAATCTTGCTATCCTATAACATTGAAAGAAAGTGCTGAGAATTAAATTAAGTACTTTGAAATGACAAGACAAGCTTGCTATTTAAAATAAAGAGAAAACAAATTAGCCAGCTTTCATGTTGCCTTTCTCTGGAGGCTGGGTAATGGTTTTGCTTTCTCAGAGCTTGGGAATTATAAAATGTTGCTTAAAAGAAATGTCATATAAAGCCCAGGCATAGTGGCTCACACCTGTAATCTCAGCACTTTGGGAGGCCGAGGCAGGTGAGTCCCTTGAGCTCAGGAGTTTGAGACCAGCTTGAGCAAGAACAAGATCCCATCTCTAAAAATAGCCAAGTGTTGTGGCAGGTGCCTGTAGTCCCAGCTACTTGGGAGGCTGAGGCAAGAGGATCGCTTGAGCCTAAGGGTTTGATGCCATGGCACTCTATCAACCGTGACAGAGTGAGACTCTGTCAAAAAAAAAGAAAGATAGATAGAAAGAAAGAAGAAATGTAACATAAAGTTTAAAGTTTAAGTATTTTTTAGTGAGTACATAAGGTGAATTAAGGACCTGCATGTGTACAAAAGCTCACAACAGACTTGGCAGTGTAGAGGTTACAGAGGCTGGCCCACTGGAAGAAGGCGCTGTCCAGATAAGCAAACCTGAGCTTGTTGGGAAAGAATGACTGAGTTAATGTGATAACAATGATTAAAGTGAACGAGAAAAGGAAGGAGGGTGGAGAATGACCCCAAGACTGGTTTGTTCCAAGCTTGCAGGTGAAATCCTCTCTCAGTAAAGTATTTCAATGATGTCTAAGCTCAGATTATTTCATAGTCCCCTATGAATATGCCCCATAGTCCCCTAATATGCCATATCCCCTCCTGGGATAGCCCTACCCTTAGACAAAGAGGAATGAATAAAACAAATCACTCACTCAGTTTATCTATCAATTAAGCTGGTAGATGAATATAGGTTCTGAAGAGGAAAAATTTAAACATGGTAATTATTGTATATACCACCTTATACTGATTTTTTAGTTAGTTTTTTTGGGAAACAGAGTCTCACTCTGTCACCCTTGGTAGAGTGCTATAGCATCACAGCTCACAGCAACCTCAGACTCTTGGGCTTAAGCAATTCTCTTGCTTCAGCTTCCCAAGTAGCTGGGACTATAGGCACTCACCACAACACCCAGCTATTTTTGTTGCAGTTGCCACTGCTGTTTTAGCTGGCTAGAGCCGGGTTTGAACCCACCACCCTTGGTGTATGGGGCCAGTGCCCTACCCACTGAGTTACAGGTGCCACCCTTGTTTGGGGGTTTTTGAAGCAGAGTCTCACTGTGTTGCCCCAGGCTAGAGTGCTGTGGCATCATAGCTCACAGCAACCTCAAACTCCTGAGCTTCAAGTAATCCTCTTGCTTTAGCCTCCTGAGAAGCTGGAACTACAGGTGCTGCCACAATGCCTGGCTAGTTTTTCTATTTTTAGCAGAGACAGGGTCTCATGCTTGCTCAGGCTGGTCTCCTGAGCTCAAGCTCAGCCTCCCGAATAGCTAGGACTACAGGCGCCTGCCACAATGCTTGGCTAATTTTTTCTATTTTTTTTTTTTTTTTGGTAGAGATAGGGTCTCATTCTTGCTCAGGCTGGTCTCAAACTTCTGAGCTCAAGTGATTCACCTGCCTTGGCCTCCCAGTATGCAAGGATTATAGGCATGTGCCACCATACCTGGCCTTACCTTAAACTGTTTTATGTCCTCTCACTTGTGATTGCCTTTTCTTACCATCTGTGTTTTAATCTTGAAGGTAGGAAGGTATATTTTCCATTTCTTCCATTTTCTTCCAAGCACACAGGAGACAGAGGGCATTTAGGCACTGTTGGCTGATAGGTTGAAGCAAGGAAGCCACGTACAGGCAGACAAAGGACAGACAAGGGGGGGAAAGAAAACTTTTCAACAAATTTCAGAGGCCAGGCATGGTGGCTCAAGCCTGTAATCCTGACACTCTGGGAAGCCAAGGCAGGTGGATCCCTTGAGCTCATGAGCTCGAGACCAGCCTGAGCAAAAACAAGACCCCATCTCTAAAAACAGCTGGGCGTTGTCACAGGTGCCTGTAATCCCAGTTACTTGGGAGGCTGAGGCAAGAGGATAGCTTAAGCCCAAGAGTTCGAAGTTCTTGTGAGCTATGATGCCACAGAACTCTACTCAGGGTGAGGGAGGGAGACTCTGTCTCAAACAAACAAAGAAACAAAAAAACCAAATTTCAAAATCAGCCTGCAACCTACTAATAATTGATTGTAGTATCCTGAAATTCATTCTAAGACCTAGAGGTGTTTTAGAAATGAATCCCATGAAATACTACACATTTTAGTGAGTAAAAGCAAGTCACAGTTTTATACGGAATTAAATTCTAATAAACCATCTGTGTAATTCTTTGAAACAGTCCAGAAAAATTTCTTTTTCTTGGGTAGGTGCAAAGATATTAAATGAGGTTGGATATATTGACCAGGAAAGAAAATATTAAAGTCATGGGTTGAAGAAGAGTGTTCTAAACTTGGAAGAAGAAAAGAAAAAATTTCAAAAACTTTATGCTCCTTTCTGAAGTACTCTAGCCAAAGAAAATAATACAGGTATTAAGATGGGTTAACTCAGATAACTACAAAATACTGCATACATTATGTATGAGAGCGTATGATAAATGCAGGAATTAGTATCTTCCCCAAAGAAAAGGTTGGGTGCTGGGACCCAGAGAGAGGAAGCATTGAGCTACAAAAGCAAAAGAAACATGAGATAAATCAAATATCAAAATTAGGAAGGAGAAATCGTAAGATATTTTTCAGTATTTAAGTTTCCCCTTTCTTCAGGTATGGCTACACCTAATGTACTAGCTGGTGATTCTGAGTCAATAGTTCTCATCATGACTCAGACAATGAACAGGGAAGTATTTTAAAAATCAGAAGCCAGGGCCCAGGTCAGACCTCTTAAATCTTGGCAAATTTTCTAGTGTTGATTTTTTCTTTTTTCTTTCTTTTTTTTTTTTGACAGAGTCTCACTATGTCACCCTCGGTACAGTGCTGTGTCATCACAGCTCACAGCAACCTCAAACTTTTGGGCTTAAGCGATTCTCTTGCATCAGCCTCCCAAGTAGCTGGGACTAAAGGCACCCACCACAATGCCCAGCTATTTTTTGTTGGCGTTGTCATTGTTGTTTAGCTGCATTTGAACACCCCCTCCCCTTGGTGTATGTGGCTAGTGCTGTAACCACTGTGCTTTGAGCACTGAACCTAGTGTTGATTTTTTTTTAAAGCACAACAGATGACCAGGCAAGGTGGATCACATCTGTTATCTAAGCACTGTGGGAGCCCAAGGTAGGAGGATCACTTGAGGTCAGGAGTTCCAGACCAGCCTTAGAACATAGCAAGTCCATGTCTCTACAAAGGCTAAAAAATTAGCTGGATATGATGGCATATGCCTGTAGTCCCAGCTACACAAGGTGCCAAGACAGGAAGATCCCTTGAATCGGGAGTTTGAGGTTGCAGTGAACTACGATGGTGCTATTGCACTCTAGCCAAGGTGTCAGAGTAAGACCTTGTCACTAAAAAGTAAATAAATAAATAAATAATAAAAAGTAAAAGCATAACAGGTGATTCTCATGCAGCTGGGTCTGTAGATCACACCTTTAAGATATGCTGAAGAAGACCATTGCTATGGACTGAATTGTGCCAATAATTCATATACTAAAGCCCCAAACTTAATGTTACTGAACTTGGAAATGGGAGATAATTAAATTTCAAAGAGGTCATGAGGATGAGACCCTCATGACGAGATTCGTGGATTTATAAGAAGAGGAAGTGAAACCAGAGCTGGCTCTCCACAAAGTGAAGACACAGCAAGAAGGCAGCTATCTGCAAACCAGGAAAGGAGCCCCCACTAGGAACTGAATCACTGGGCTTTGACATTGGATTTCCCAGCCTCTGGAACTGGGAGAAATAACTGTCTGTTGTTATCCTACACAGTCTATGGTATGGATATGGCAGCCTAAGCTGACGGATACACCCAACCACTAAGTAGATACATAAAGCTGCAGCCACCACAACTCAGAATTTCTAAAGTAATTTAAGGTCATAATTTCTACACAAGTTCAGAGGTATATCATGGTAGCTTCTGGGAAGCTCAGGTGTAGATACTGAGTAAAGAGTATAAGTCATCATTGGGTAGAAATGGATTCTGTGAAAATAAACTCTTTGTAGAAACTTTGTCCTAGATAGACACCCTACTTCTTTTAGTGGCACTTATTTTTTTCTCCTTGTAATTCATCTGTGTACCTGTTTTCTTTACCACTGACCATGAGCTTCAAATAGGCAGTACCCTGATTGACCCATTACTGCAGCCTCAGAGTTTAGCTTAGTGCCTGGCACACATAAGTCCTCAATAAGTGTTGAATGAAATGCTTATTACGGGTGGTGTCTGTGGATCAGTGGGTAGGGCACCGGCCCCATATACTGAGGGTGGTGCGTTTAAACCCAGCCCCGGCCAAACTGCAACAAAAAAATAGTTGGGGGAGAGAGGTAAGATGGCTGACTGAAGCCAGCTCCCTCCAGAGAGAGAAATAATGGCCAGAAATAACTCAATAAAGCAGAAGATTGGGAGCTGAGCTGAGAGAGAGGACTGATAGACTTGCATCACCCCTGCTGCGACAAGCTGGGACTGAAAGGAAACAAATTTCAGGTACAAAACCCATCCCAAAGAGGATGGGAATCCTTCCCCTCCTCCCCCCACCCCCCAGAAGAGAGGCTCAAGGCGAGTACAGAACAGAGGACCTTTTATTTCACCAAAGGGGAGGGAGCCACTGAGGGCCGGGACTCCCTCCATGGAGAGAAACCACTGCAAGCCCAGGCAGTATCTTGCCTGAGCCAAAAGTTGATCTAATGTTCTCCCTACCTTCCTGAACTCCCAATTCACCCTTATCCCCTCTCCTGGCGGTCTGGAACTCTACCCCCTGCAAAATCCGGAGTGGCAGATTTTCTCTAGGGTGGAGCACCTCATGAGCTGTGGGGCAGTTGTGCTGAAACTATAACTTTAGTAGAGACGGGGAGTCACAAGGGGAGAGAGACTTGCCCCGTGTTGGAAAGAGCATAGCTTGGGACGCGTGCTGGTGACCACCTGATCACCAGGGACCACAGCCCACCAGCTCCCTGGCTCAGCAGCCCTTGGTGGGTGGTTCAGCTCCTGGCCAGGCTCCAGCAAATGGGGGTCTCAGCAGAGACTCCCACCCAACCCCTGTGACCAGTGGCCCACTGCTGGTGACTCCTGCCTGGCTTCTGCTACCTGTGGCCCACAGCCCACGACTCCCACCTGGCTCTTGTGACCCCCGTGACTCTGCCCTCCAACTTCCCACCTGGCTTCTGTGGCCCAAGACTGGGGGTCAGCTTTTACGCCATCCTCTTCCCCACCCAGCTCCTACAGCATGAGGCTGGGGGTCAGTGGCTCTGCCCTCTGGTTCCCTGCCTGGCTCCTGTGAACCTTGTGGCCAGTGGCAACACCCTCCAGCTCCCTACAGGCTCCTGCAACCTGCAAACAGCACCACTCCAGACAGAGGCAGTGTAGCCCCTGATAGTGGTGAAGGCTCCACAGTCCCTCCCACTGGGGTCAAATTGAGCTGCCAGTGGACCCCCACTGCCTAGATGCTAAAGACCTTTAGAACTCTTCCACCTGATCAGGACAGAGACTAGTGGAATACTGGTCAGTCCCATCTAACCCCACCACACCAAGCAGGTCCCCAGAGTTTCAGGCTGTACTTCTGAATGGGACCTTTGTAAAGCTCTAAGGGAAAAGGTGCAATCACCAGTCCCAGTTCTTTGGTTGGTAAAGGGTTGGTTAATTACAATTCCAGGAGCCCTCACTTCAATTTCACCTTGCCAGCTTCTCTTGCCAAACAGTGAAAAATAATCATGGATGGAATCAGTGGAAAAACTCTGGCAACATAAATAATAGGGGAGTAGATCAACTCCCCCAAGGAATGACAAAGGAGACACAACAGAAGATCCCATTCATAAACAAGTGGCTGAGATGTCAGAAATTGAATTCAGAATTTGGATTGCAAATAAGATTAACAGAATGGAGGTAAAGATGGAATTAGAACTTCATGGGGCAATTCAAAAGTTGTCTCAAGAATTCAATGAATTCAAAGACAAAATCACTATTTTGACACATTAAGGCAAGAACTTGCAGCCCAAAGACCTGAGAAATACAGAATCCCTCAGTAACAGAATGGAGAGGCAGAAGAAAGGATCTCTGACATTGAAGACAAAGCTTTCAAATGCTCCCAAATGCTCAAAGAGGAAAAGAAGTGGAGAACAAAAATAAATCATTCCCTGACAGAATTATATAGGACCACCCCCAAAGAGCAAACTTTCGCCTCATAGGAATCTCTGAAGGAGAAGAGGATGGTCTGAAAGGCACAGATACTCTACTCCAAGAGATAATTGAGGAGAACTTCCTAAGCATGGCAAGAGATACTAAAATTCATATAGCAGACAATTTCAGAACCCTAGCATAACTCAATCCAAATAAAACATCCCCTAGACACATTGCAAGTAACTTCTCCAAAGTTAATATGGAGGAGAAAATCCTGCAAGCAGCCAGATGTAAGAAAATCATAACCTATAAGGGGAAGAATATTAGAATGACTTGCAGATCTTTCTGCTGAAACTTTTCAAGCCAGAAGAGATGGTCATCAAACTTCAATCTCCTAAAACAAAATAACTTTCAGCCCAGGATCCTGTATCCAACTAAACTGAGCTTCATTTATGATGGAGAAGTTAAATACTTTAATGACACACACACATTGAAGAGATCTGCCACAACCAAACCAGCTCTTCAGGATATCCTCAGAATAATCCTCCAAAATGACCAGCACAATGTTCTACCACCACAGTAAACTCACTCTGAAATTCTTGACCAAAACCCAATTGCCACAAGGGTGAAAAGATTGAAAATGTCCACTGGACTTTTGAAAAACCTGACACCCAAAATACTACCAGGCTTATTAATTCTCTCACTTAATGTGAATGGCTTAAACTGTCCTCTTAAGAGGCATAGGTTGGTTGACAGGATACAAAAACTCAGGCCAGATACCTGTTGCTTACAAGAATCTTATCTTACCTTAAAGGATAAATATAGAGTCAGAGTGAAAAGATAGGCATCTGTAATCCAGGCAAACGGAAATCAGAAAAAAGCAGGGGTGGTTATTTTATTTGCAGATACACTAGGCTTTAAACCAACAGAAGTAAGGAAAGACAAGGATGGTCACTTTATATTTGTTAAGGGAAACCCTCAATTGTTGAGTGTTTGCTGACATTAATAGATGTCAATTATTAACATTATGTGCCCAACCAGAATGCTCCTCAATTTATAAGGAAGACCCTAACAGACACGAGCAATTTAATATCTTCCAGCACCATAACAGTTGGAGATTTTAACAGTCATTTGGCAGTGTTGGATAGAACCTCCAATAAGAAACTAAGCAAAGAAATTTTGGACTTGAACTTCACCATACAACAACTGAACTTAACAGACATCTACAGAACATTCCATCCTAACAAAACTGAAGCACATTCTACTCATCAGCGCCATGAACATCCTCCAAAATTGATCACGTCTTAGGTCACAAGTCTAACCTCAGCAAATTTAAAAGAATAGAAATTATTCCTTGTTTTTCTCGGATCATCAGGCAATAAAAGTTGACCTCACCAATAACAGTTATTTGCATACTCATACAAAGACATGGAAACTAAATAACCTTATACTGAATGATAGCTGGGTCATAGATCAGATTAAGAAGGAAACTGCCAAATTTCTGGAACAAAACAATAATGAAGACACGAATTATCAGAACTTGTGGAATACTGCAAAGGCAGTCCTAAGAGTGAAATTTATAGCGTTACAAGCCTTCCTCAAGAGTATGGAAAGAGAGGAAGTAAGTAATTTAATGAGACATCTTAAGCAACTGGAAAAGGAAGAACATTCCAACCCGAAATCCAACAGAAAAAAAGAAATAACTAAAATTAGAGCAGAATTAAATGAAATAAAAAAAGGCTTAATCAAAAGAGAAATGAATCAAAAAGCTGGTTTTTTGAAAAATTCAACAAAATTGATAAACTTTTGGCCAACCTAATCAAAAACAGAAAATTAAAATCCCTAATATCATCAGAAATGACAAAGGTGAAATAACAACAGACACCTCAGAAATTCAAAGAATCCCTAATGAATAGCACAAAAAACTTTATTCTCAGAAATATGAAAATCTGAAAGAAATTTACCAATACTTGGAAGCATGCCAACCTCCTAGACTTAATCAGAAAGAATTGGAAATGCTGAACAGACCTATATCAAGTACTGAAATAGAATCAACTATACGAAATCTCCCCAGAAAGAATAGTCCAGGACCAGATAGCTTCACATCAGAATTCTACCAACCTTTTAAATAGGAATTAGTACCTGTATTACTTAACCTTTTCCAAAACATTGAAAAAGAAGGAATACTTCCCAACACATTCTAATGAAGCAAATATCATCCTGATCCCCATCCCTGGAAAAGACGCAACAAGAAAAGAAAACTATAGACCAATATCTTTAATGAAAATAGATGCAAAAATATTCAGTAAGGTCCTAGCAAACAGAATCCAGCAACACATCAAATGAATTATACGCCATGACTAAGTGGGTTTTATCTCAGGGTCTCCAGGTTGGTTCAATATACATAAATCTATACATATAACACATCATGTAAACAAACTAAAAAACAAAGACCACATGATTCTCTCAATAGATGCAGAAAAAGCTTTTGACAATACCCAGCATCTTTTCATGACCAGGACACTTAAGAAGAAAATAGGTATAGAAGGGACTTTTCTTAAACTGATAGAGGCCATCTACAGCAAACCCACAGCCAATATCATATGAAATGTTATAAAACTGAAAACATTTCCACTCAGCTCAGGAACCAGGCAAGGTTGCCCATTGTCTGCACTGCTTTTTAACATTGCAATGGAAGTCTTAGCCATAGCAATCAGGCAAGAGTAAGTGATCAAGGGTATACAAATAGAGTCACAGGAGATCAAACTTTCACTCTTCGCAGATGATAAGGTTTTATACCTGGAAAACCCCAGGGACTCAACCACTAAACTCTTAGAAGTGATCAAGGAAATCACTAGCATCTCAGGATACAAAATCAACACTCACAAGTCAGTAGCTTTTATACATACCAATAGTCAAGCTGAAAAAACAGTCTATTCCCTTTACAAATATGCCAAAGATGAAATATTTGGGAATTTACCTAACAAAAAACGTGAAAGATCTTTATAAAGAGAATTATGAAACTCTGAGAAAGGAAATAGCTGAAGACGTTAACAAATGGAAAAACATACCATGCTCATGGCTAGGAAGAATCAACATTGTTAAAATGTCCATATTACCCAAAGCAATTACAAATTTAATGCAATCTCTATCAAAGCACCACGGCCATACTTTAAAGATCTGGACAAAATAGTACTTCGTTTTGTATCACACCAGAAAAAGCCTCAAATAGCCAAAACATTCACTGGATAGAAGATTTAAACTTAAGACATGAAACTATAAAGATTCTTGGACAGAGTGCAGGAGAAACACTCGAAGAAATTGGTCTAAAAGAACACTTTTTATGAGGAGGACCCCCTGGGGAAATGAAGCTACACCAAAAATACATTATTGGGATCTGATCAAACTAAAAAGCTTCTGTACAGCCAAGAACACAATAAGTAAAGGAAGCAGACAGCCTTCAGAATGGGAGAGAATATTTGCAGGTTATGCTTCCGACAAAGGTTTGATAACCAGAATCCACAGAGAACTCAAACTTATAAATAAGAAAAGAATAAGTAATTCCACTTCATTGCGAGCAAGGGACTTGAACAGAAGCTTCCCTGAAGATGATAGGCACATGGCCTACAGACACATGAAAAAATGCTCATCATCTTTAATCATCAGAGAAATGCAAATCAAAACCACTTTGAGATATCATCTAACTCCCGTAAGACTGGCTCACATAATAAAATCCCAACACTACAGATGTTGGTGTGGATGTGGAGAAAAGAAAACACTTCTGCACTGCTGGTGGGAATGCAAGCTAATATGTTCCTTTTGGAAAGAAGTATGGAGAATACTCAGGATCTAAAAGTAGACCTGCCGTTTGTTCCTGCAATTCCCCTACTAGTTGTATATTCAAAAGGCCAAAAATCACTTTATAACAAAGATATTTGCACCAGATTGTTCATTGCAGTTCAATTCATAATAGCCAAGTCATGGAAGAAGCCCAAGTGCCCATCAACCCAAAATAAACTGTGGTATATGTATACCATGGAATATTATGCAACCTTAAAAAAGGATGGAGACTTTACCTTTTACGTTTACATGGATGGAGCTGGAACATATCGTACTTAGTAAAGTATCTCAAGAATGGAACAAAAAATATTCAACGTACTCAGTACTATTATGAAACCAATTTACAATCACTCACACTTTCATATGAAGAACAGATCACAAAGACAGCCCAAGAAGGAGGGAGAAGTGGGGGACGGGAGGGGAGGGGGAAGGTCAGATCAAGAAAGGGTGAATGGTGGGATCACACATATGGTGCATAATGCTAAGGTACATGTCAGATCTATTAGTACAGAGTATAAATGTCTTAACACAATAATTAAGTAAATGAGATGAGGTATATATTAACCAGTGTGATGTAAATGTTCCTAATTCTATAGGAAATCAGCACCTTGTACCCCATAAATGCATTAATGTATACATGATGTATGTGTTTATGATTTAATAAAAAAAAAAAAAAGAAAAAAAAGGAGAAAAGCAGCAATTAATTTCATGACTTAACATATTGTGTGTACACAGCATAATAATAGGTCATACCACAATTCTAATGCTGGCTGGTGTAAGAGCAATCAGAGCATTAAATAAAGAGAATTTTAATGTCAGAATTTAGTTATTCAATTTCATTTAGGCCAGCAGGTATTCTAGAAAAAGTTCTATTGAAGAATTCATCACATCTTGAAAAATTCAAAGTGAAATGTCAACTTACTCCCTAGAAGTTCACATGAGCAAAAACTCTAAAATCATACATCCATGATAAATCACTTCTGAGCCACATATAAATTTTAAGAACTTATTAAATAAAATTTCAGGTTTGTTCTTATACTATAAATTCATTCCATAATGGTGATATTTCTTCGGCCTAGACTTCAACCACATACTGATTTCAACACTTGACCAAAATGAAGTACTGCATTTGGTACAGCACTCCAATCTCCCATACACCTTTTCTCAGAAAGCTACTTGAGAATGTGCTCCACCGCAATGTAAGAAAAATCTAAGAGGAAGACAGACAACCCAGTAACTGGGGATCTAACACAACAGAGAAGCAAAGACCAGCTCCATGTGGTGCCAAGTCTATAGAGTATATTCAGTCCAAAGAGGAACAGGTCAGAAGGCTGTTTTCTGATTGACTAGTTGATGTATCTGAATATATGAAGTTACTGATACATTAGCAGTTTAAGAATGAGCAAAGAGAAAACTAAACAATGAAAAACCAAAAACTCCATGAAAACATGTCATGTAGGAAAGAAAAACTGGATAAGCTGAAAATTATTTCAAGATGCTACTGCTATAAACACTGACTATTATAACCAAAGTTCTGATGTAAAAATGGAGCTGTGAGAAGGGTACAAGTATACTGGGGACAAAGTAGTAAGGAGAGCTAAACCTTCTTCTTCCACAAAGAAAAATCAATATTAAGTCTAAATTAAAAGTCCAATTAGGTGTAATACCAAATGATGCATGTGTTAAGAGACAGGCAAATGCAAAACAAACAAACAAACAAAAAAAAAAACAAATGAAAATAGCTGCCAGCAAACCTTACAAAACTATTCAAATACACACAGATTGGAAAAATGAAACAAGATTTACTCTAGTCATACATACACACATATAACAGACAAAATTCTATGGAAAATTTGAAGCAGAGTTCAGTTTGTTAAAACAGCAGGCAAGAAACAATGAGAACTTTTATGGGAAGTCCTTATGGAGAAGAAAATCTATTTTTTTCCAGGAATATCATCCTTCAAACTGCTTACCTTTGACTGTTAGATTGAAACAACCAAGTCTATCACCAGATAATGAGTCTGCACCACACTGTAATACCACAGCACTAGGTTGATACATCTCCATCACTTTTGAAATAATCTACACACAAAAATAACAAATATTAATTAATATCTTTAAAAACATTTTAAAATTCCATTTCAATTTTGACAATAATGATACTTACAGGCTTAAATATTTGCCCATATGACTCATCATCTATACCATCTCTCATTGGAAAATTGACAGCATAGTATTTGCCTTTTCCAGCACCAATATCCTAAAATAGTTAAATAAATCTTAGAATATATTTTATAATAAAAAGTTTGACATTTAGCTTAAAAGAGTAAAAGACCAGGCGTTACAAATCCAATTTTGAATACATCTGAGAAGTTGAGAGAGGAACGATGTAAATTGAGAAAGGAAATAACAAATAATAAGTACACATTCCAATTATTTATACAATGCTGGTAAAGCCTATAAATGAACCATTTCCAATTAATCTGTAATAATAATTTTTGGGAAAAAAGAAATTAACACAGTTAAAGGTAACATGAAATTACACCATTACATTCAATCAGGTAATTCATCTTAAACAGATACGTTAATACAAAATGAAGAGGAAACTTTATGAGCAAAGCTGTGGCAAATACGGACTCTAAGCCAAAAAATGCTGCTGGACCATTCTATCTGTAATGCAAAATCCTTCCTGTGGTTCATAACCTGGTATGATTTGACTTACAAATGAAAGAAAAGGCCCAGACTTTCTTGAAGTTTTAACAGCTATAGACTGAACCATTTGATTTGTTCTTAATTGGACTTGAAATAAATTTTGTTTCCTCTTCCTGGATGAGCACCATTCCAGGCATTAATATGATCAATAGATCAAAGGTTCAAGCTATACACACTCTTAAAGCATATGTACATATATACACATTTAATATTGTTCACAAGTATATGTATTTCTATGTCTGTGTATATAGAAAGACAGTAAAACAAGGACATTTCCACACAATAGCATTTTAACTGTAACACCAAAAAGACTGAGGGTATACTTAAAGTGTGCTTCAAAATATATGAATCTTTACAATTACTGATGTGCATGCAAATTCTTTCCAAATCTCTCATGGAATGATCTTAGCTCCAATACATTTTTACAAAAGCATAGTTTATCCTCAATATTAAGAGTTAAGGCTCGGTGCCTATAGCACAGTGGTTACAGCGCCAGCCACATACACTGAGGTTGGTGGGTTCGAATCCAGACTGGGCCAGCTAAACAACAATGACAATTGCAACAAAAAACAGCCGGGCGCTATGGTAGGCACCTATAGTCCCAGCTACTTGGGAGGTTGAGACAAGAGAATTGCTTAAACCCAGGAGTTTGAGGTTGCTGTGAGCTGTGATGCTACAGCACTCTATTGAGGGTGACATAGTGAGACTCTATCTCAAATAAAATTAAGAGTTAAATGGGTTATACCCATAGCTCAATGGGTAGGGCGCTGGCCATGTACACCAAGGCTGGTGGGTTTGAACCTTGCCTGGGCCAGCTAAAACAACAATGACAACTGCAACAAAAAAACAGCCGGGTGTTGTGACAGGCACCTGTAGTCGCAGCCACTTGGGAGGCTGAGGCAAGAGAATCGCTTAAGCCCAAGAAAGTTTTGAGGTTGCTGTGACACCAGGGTACTCTACCTAGGGCAACAGCTTGAGACTCTGTCTCAAACAAACAAACAAACAAACAAAACAAACAAAAAAATGTTAAGTGTTAAATGAAACAACTTCCAATGAAGATAAAGTAAAATTATACACCTCTCATGATTTTTCTTAAAGAAGTCTACATTTTTATTAAGATTTATTTATTAACTAAACACAAACTATACTAGTGTGGATAAACTAAAAGTACAATGAATTCTTATACTCTTGCACAGCTGAACCACAATTGGTATATATTTTGATCCTAAAATTTCATAACATGGAAAGTTAAGTCAGAACTTCTCAGCCCAGCTGCCACTAGCTGGCAACTCAGAGCTGCTGCCCTTTGTTAGAACAATCTTTACCTCTTCCATTTCTTATTCCACAACTATTTTTATCACCCTTCTGTTTCTTTTTTTCCACCTAGACTACTCTAATTAAAACAAGCAGAAGTTTAACGATGACCTAAGCTCAGAGTAACCTTTTCTGCTTTAAAATCAATTAGGGGGAAAAGGAATGTTTATTAAGTTAAGATACACATGAGTTTCATAGAACATCCAAATATAGCTGTACATAAAATGTAATGACTTAAGTTTTCTCACAAAATTATGGAGACACATTTAAAATATCAAATGTTTGCCAGTTAGTTCCTTCAATTTTTTCCTTTCCTCACTTGGTCTTAACCTTATAGACCAGTGGTTCTCAAATAATGGTCTTTACACTGAGCAGGATCAGCATTTCCTGGGAACTTGCAAAAAAATACATTCTCCAGCCCCAGAATGGTGAAAGCCATTCTCAAATCCTTCTAAAACATGCACTCTTCAATATTTTCCAAAAACTTCAAGCCATAAGAATAAGAATTATAAATAATTGTGAAGAGACAATAATGACATCCACCTACTGCCAGAAAATAAGAGTCTTTTCTAGGAGAAATCAGTAAGAAACAAAATAAAAACTTTTTTTTTTTTTTTTTTTTTACATCGAAAAGGCTTCCATTTGTCACTTCTGAGATTTAGATTATACTGAAAAGATATTACCTTATTCTTTAAGGTTAAAGTAATCAAGATTTTTTGCTTGATTTCTGCTAGGATGTAAAGGTTGTACACAGATATTCTACTGGTTCAGAGCAGTGGTTTTCAAACTTTAAATGGCAGAATCACTCAAGAGTTTGTGGGTTCTCAGGAGATGCTTATTCTGTTCAGTATAGAGACCATTCTTTGAGAAACACTGGTCTATAAGGTAAGACTAAGTGAGGAGAGAAAGAAGTTGAAGGAACTGGCAATGAAATGAAATTCCTGAAAGAGTAACACTCTACATGAAAAAAAAAAGAAAAGTCCCACATTTGAAGAATATAAGGCCACTCTTTAACAACATACCACAGATATGAAAACTACCTTAATAGTTTAGAATTAAAAATTGAATGCCTGCTAAGCGAAATCTCCCATATAATCTAGGCTAAACTAAAAATAGCTATTTATATTTCTGAATAAATTTCAACATGGATCCAGTTAGGTTCTAAAATACTCCAGTGAAGCAAAAACCTTCAATGGGCTTGCAGAAACAGAATTTGACCTGTGGATTTCACGTTCATAAAAGAGCACCAAATAGAAAAATATGACAGAAATACTGTAATGCAAATAAATGCGCTTAATGTTAGGTAGGCAGGGCTAAAGCTGTGGTATTCGGTATCTCCTTAAATAAATAGTACACACTACAAGTTTCAGAAACCTAAAAAAAAATTAAAATCAGACCTCACTAAAAATCAAGACCAATGATAAAGGAGGGCAGAAGAGGGATCTAAAAAGACCTAGTTTATTTATTCTACCAATTTTTACAATTAATAGCAATGAAGGCTACCTACCATCAGGTAGTTCTGAGGATTCATCCTTAACATCAAGAAAAGGGCTTGATGCTTTGTGGATGTTCAAAAATATTTATTCAATCAAAGAAAACTAAGCAAAAAAAAAAAAAAAAAGTCCTTTTAAGTTCTCATTAATTTTTTGCTTATACCAGCAAAGGTGAATTGTAACAGATGTTACTGCATGTAAAGTGATTCAATTCGACATACAAGCTTCAAATTAATGACTCAGGAAAAATTTTAGTTCAAATACAGGATTACTAACCACCTAGGTTAATCTCAAAATATTTACCCAGACGGATTTAGTCTTACCCTCAAGTCTCCTGTGCCAGGAAAGTATTCCCCATATTTATGGAATGATACAGTCATTACACGATCTGTTGTATAAAAAGCTTCTTCAACACCATCACCATGATGGATATCTATATCAATATATAAGACTCTCTGATGATACCTGAAAACAAAGCCATAAGATGTTTTTTTTTTTTTTTTTTTAAAGAAGGTTCTAAGATGAGAAGAACCACCAGGATTCAGGAAACTACTTTTGAGCTCTTGCATTTCAGAATGCTTAATCCTCTTTTTACTTTACTTCCAGCCTAGGAGTCCATTCAAATATCTGAAGTCACATTTTGATTTTTTAAATCTTGAACCTTAGATCTTATAAATCTCCCCTATTGTCCACTGTAGGTAAAAAAAAAATGTGTTTGCTCTCTTTATGAAATGTCATTTTCTATATAATTAAAAAACATAGCATATGCCTGAGTGCATGAACATGCCTATAATCCCAGCATGTTGGGGGCCTGAGACAGGAGGACTGCCTAAGACCAGGAATCGAAGACTAGCCTGGGCAACATAGCAAGACTCCCCCACCTCTGAAAATGTAAAAAAAAAAAAAATAGCCAGGCATGGTGGTGCATGATTGTTGTCCCAGCCAGTGGGAGGATCGCTTGGGCCCAAGAGGTTGAGATTACACTGAGGGATAATCAGGCCACTGCACTCCAACCTGAGTGACAAAGCAAGACCCTAAAGTAACGTAAAAGACATTTCTGTGTATTAACAACCGAAGATTTCACCATTCTCAAGATTGCTACTTTAATTAAAACCTCTGTCTGGTCATCTTTAATATTATAAAGTAAGAATTGGCAAACTATAGCCTATAGGCAAAATGCCTCACTTTTTACAGCCGAGCTAAAAATAGTTGTTATATTTTTTAATGGTTGAAAAGTAAAATTAAATCATAAGTATTTTCTGATATATGCCAATTATATAAAATTATAATTTCAGTGCCCATAAATTTTTTTTTTATTGAAACATAAGTCATTTGTTTACTTATATCTATGGCTTCTTTTGAACTGCAGAGTTGAAAAGTTGAGAGTAGTGAATGTGGTACTCTCATCACCTCAAACTAGTACCTGGAACACTACAAATCACAGTGACACAGTTTTAACTCAAATGCATGTTAGGAGCCACATGGATCATTATACTGTGGCATTTTATAACTAGTGCATATCCATGTCAAAACAAGAAAAGGGAAAAGCAACTTCAAGTAACTTCCTTTTAAGGTACAATAAAATGAGGATTATTTTGTTACTGAATTACACAGCATTGTGTTTATTTTGCAATGGTACAATATCTGTATAAAAGAATACAATGTAAGTTGACATAGCCAGACTAAGCACTCATTCTCAACACATGAAAAAGCAGTATTTAGAATACTTAAAAGAATGTGCCTCATCATAGCAGAATTTTCTCGCAAAATTTAAAAAACAGAAATGAAGCTATAATCGAAGTTTCTGAGTGGCTCTCCTGCCAGACAAGCAAGGAAAGCTGTTTAATAAGTCAATTAAATAAGCCATGCTTGATTGCACCATCAGAAAAAAATACACCCAGGGAAATTAAACTTATTTAAGACATTCAGCTTGGTGGCAAGGACTTGCTCAAAGAGTTGAAAACAATGGAAACAACATCAACAATGAATGAACAGGGCAAATGATTTAAAATGGCTTTCTTTGGATCCTGATGCACAAACAAAATACTACACTGACACTGTTCAGTTACTGTTTATTTAAAAAGTCAATGCTGGCCAGGTGCAGTGCTCACGCCTATAATCCTAGCTCTCTGGGAGGCCAAGGCGGGTGGACAGCTCGAGCTCACAAGTTCAAGACCCTGAGCAAAAAGAGAGGCCCTGTCTCTACTAAAAATAAAAAAACTGAGGCAAGAAGATCGCTTGAGCCCAAGAATTAGAGGTTGCTGTAAGCTATGACATCACACCACTCTACCCAGGGCGACAGCCTGAGATTATCTGAAAACAAACAAACAAACAAAAATCCCCCACACAAACACATAGCTGAGCATTGTGGCAGGCACCTGTAGTCCTAGCTACTTGGGAGGCTGAGGCAAGAGAATTGCTTAAGCCCATGAGTTTGAGGTTGCTATGAGCTGTGACACCACTGCACTCTACCAAGGGCAACACAGTGAGACTATCTCAAAAAAATGAAAAATAAAAATAAAGTCAATACCAAGTTTTAAGTGACTGAAAAGTTAGCCTCTATGGACAGTATGCATGGAATAACGACAAAATTATTTTCAAAGGTAAGCAAACACTAATTCAGTACAGTCTAAGGTAGAATCTGCTAAGATGTTACCACAAATGTGTAAAATAATCTAACTTTGTAAATCTCCAAATTCATAAATACCTTATCTCTATTGCTCTCTCTCAAATTGCTGCCAAGGATAACTAAAAATAATCCCTTCAGCAACTTAGAGATCATTTTATATTCACTGGTAGAGAACAAAGCCCTATTCAGATGTATATGGTAGGTAGTTAGCTACTAACTCAATAGGTAAAAAAATTTCCTTTAACATAGACTTCAAATTTTTGCCTTCAAATTAACTTAACAAAATGTTAGAACATAAACTTTCAAGGTCATCGATTTTTTCATTAATTGAAACTAACTCAAATCAAAATTGCCATACCACTCCTAATATTTTTAAAAAGGGTATTTAATGGGAGTTTTAGATATTTATATATTTCTCACTGTTAATAGTGAAAAGACTGTATAAATTACCTGGATTTCTTCACTGGTTTATAATGAATTAATAAAAAATTTACCATCAATATTTCAACCTACCATTTACTTGGTATTGACAGACTTTTATTGTGTTTTAAAGAAAACATTTTATCATAGGCAAAGTACCAACATAAATTAACTTACTTTAGTAATTCAAGAATGGCAAGCACAATATCATTAACATAACAGAACCCCGATGCTTCTGATTTTTTAGCATGATGTAATCCTCCAGCCCAATTAACAGCCATATCAGTTTGTTGTCGGTTTAACTTCACGGCCCCAGCTGAGTAGAAACAAAATATTGTCAATTTTTTAAATATTTAAAATAAAAAATTAGAATAAATAGACAAAAGCCCTATAAGTAAAAGTATGCTATGTCTAAGCAAAAGCTTAAAATTATAAGAAGTAAAGATTGTTGCTTAGGGCATTAGTAATAGTTTATCCTTAAATATCCAGTAGTTGAAACCTCAGACACAGGGGCTTAAAAGTAAATTTTACTTTACTACAAACATGCTGATTGTTTTTCTCATCAAAATCCACCATTAAAACTTCTGCTTTAAACAAATACCCCAAATGATATATATAGCAAGCTTAGATCAACTTTTAAGTCTGTTTAAATCAGGACTTACCAACTGAGCCACCGGTTGAAAGCTGACAAAACTCAAAGAGTCCATCAAACACTGGACAATCCTCTCCAACATTAACTATGGAAGATGGATTTCATTAATTTCAACCCATTCTGCAAATTAAAGCTTTTTCTTACAAAAACTATTTCCTACAAATATTTTAATCCAATCATGAAACATACTTCTCAGTAGTAATCTAAAGTCTGTAATTTTAAAATAAATTTATTATTTTTCCCGGAGATAATTCAAGTATTATCTGTGAAACACCACCGCCAAATATCATCTGGATTATTTGCGCAGTATCTGTTTTATAACAAGGAATCAATAGGTGTCGAAGTATGAAATTATTTGTTTTTAATTTATTAAAATACGGGCTTAAACTTCTTGGGCATTTCTCCTTAAATATATAACAATAATTTAACCAAAATTCTAAAACATAAATAACTTCAATTGCTTTAGGACATTAACATTCCTTAAATACATACAACATCCATAACTTTGAAATGTTATTTTAGTGGGTACTAAAAAGATATAACAGCTGGTTGCCTATACCTATGGTTAACCTTGATCTTGAAAGATGGTAAAAACTAACTAGGTTCATGGGAGCCAAGACACAGAAGAGGCTACATATTTAGCTCCTTAGTACCGACAGAATGAAGGAAATATGACAGATGTGTATAACCCATTCTGAGTTTCTCCCTATGTCCCAAATTATAGCGTGTTCAAGAATTGGGTCATTGTTTTATATATTTTTGTACATCCTTAAGTTAAAAATACTATAAAGAATAAATTTTATGTTCTTACTGTTTAGATATGATCTTAATCTTAAGTAGGTTTCAAATTAGTCTTGTTAATTTATTTGCCCAAGGGCTATCCATGCCTGTTTTTAACCTAAGTCCAATCCCCCATTGGAAAAAAAAAATGAAAATAATACCCATTCAAGTTATATTATAGCATCTTAACTAATTAAATGAGATAATCTACGGTGGAAATGTGTATGAGGTTATAAATATGTGAGATGCCTAGCAACTATACTTAATTTATTATGATCACTAATGCCCATTAATAAAAATGTTGATGAGAATGAACTCTAGTATCAAGCTTTAAAAAACTATTCAATCATTTTAGGATGATTTTTTTACATTCTACCTTTCAGCCAATTTGTTACCAATCTCTAAAAGATACATGGGAATAAAATCTCTCTACCAATATCCATTACCTCAAAGTTATCACAGAAGCAAAGTAAAGAGTAGAGCAACATCCAATCGGCAGTTTCACAGATCAGTAAATTTCAGACAGGTCTGTTTTTCCTTAAGTAGAATTGGTATTGTTACAGTGACTTTTCAAATCAGTAATTATAACATTTTGACCAATAGAAAAAATACTAAGGTTTGGATAATTATAAACTTCTAAAAAATAACTTAATTTATACTTATCCATACTACAATGCATTTTGCAAAGAAACGTACATCTCTGCATCTGCTTACTATACTCAGACATGTTATCTGGTCTTATTGACCGTAGAAATTTAATATACTCATCACTGTGGTATTTTGTCATTTCTTCGGCAGTGGCTTTATGGGGCCTCTGTGAAGAAAAATGTCAGAATTGTAGAATTACAACAGAGTATATGAAGAATATTAAACAAGAAACTCAATTTCTCTTAACAGTCCCTTCAAAAGAAATAGGTCCACCAGAACAAAATACAGTAGTAGCCCCTATTTGTAAGTGTGAGCTGTACATAAGTCAGATGTTTATAACTCAGGGACTGCCTCTATATGAATTCCAAAGTCAATCCAAATTTATATGTGTGTGTTTTAGGAAACAGTTATCAATTCCAAAGCAAATTCAAACTTCTTCTTCTTCTTTTTTTTTTTTTTTTTTTTTTTTTGTAGTTTTTGGCCAAGCCAGGTTTGAACCCACCACCTCCAGGATATGGGGGCCAGTGCCCTACTCCTTTGAGCTACAGCACTGCCCACTAATTCAAATTTCTTTAAAAGCATTAGCAAAGCTTAAACTTTAATGGAACTAGGTTATCCTTTATGAAGTCAAATCCATGTTCACAAACTCTACTTTCTCTCATTTTCCATGATAAACCTTCTATAAAAAATGATTTCAATGACCACCCAGAAAAATTCATTCTGAATTGTCTTAGTTCATGACTATCATAATCCTCCTTATTCCAAAGAGCTCAATCACTTCTTGCACAAGGACTCTACACATTAAGAGTCTCATCCAACTCCCTATCTTCTATAAATGTCTGTATTTCAAAGAAAATAGTTAACTACTTCAAGTATTTTTCTTCCCAAATAGATACTGTTTTGCTTGCTTTTGTTTATATACATGCTCATCTAATATTGCAAACAATCTTGTTCACATCATACCTCTAATATATTTAATCATAAAAACATTTAAGGCAGTTGTTGCAATTATGTTATTAGTACTCTGCATGGCCACTAACACAGAGTTCCATATATATACACAGTATTTGTAGGATTAATTTTGTGCATAAATCAGGTCAATTCTTTTCAGCACTATAGGTAGATTAACAGTAATTTCACAAAAATATTTAATATGCTAGGCTGAGTTGTTTCTCCAGTGAAAGCCTAGGAAGGGTCGGGGGAACAGTTTAAAAATGGTTAAAAAAAGACTACAACTCCCACATTTTCAGTTTTCTCTGAAGAATGAAACAAAAAAGAATAATTTTCTTCCAGACTTTTTCATCTGCTAAATGCCCTTCAAAGGGGAATAACTGACTAAGTTCCAAAGCAGTAGCTAAGAAAAAGTTTTGAATGTTTATGAAAAAGTATACTCACATATATTTCCATTTTTCTGTATAAGCCATAATTTAACAGCAAGTTATGGGTCATGCGGATTCTGTGTGGTTTCATGGGATGACCTTGCCCATAATAATAATTTCCAATATCACCTAAAATAGAAAAGACATAAACTAAACAAAAGACAAGATAATCTTCATAAACTATGTGAGTTTATGTATGTCTATCATTAGCAAACACTTGCCACTTGGTTAAGATTTATCAAAACCTTAAATTATAATTTTAGATTTTGTAACTTTCAAACTATATTAGAAAACCAAGATATTATGCACACTTTTACAGGCTGATGACTCCAATATTGCATTATGTTCACTTGTAGATCAGGAAAGCAAGATTTTTGATTTTTGGTTCCCCCTAAAAGTTTTAGTTCTGTTCTTTGAAATGTTTGCTTTTAGTATTCTCTGATAAATTTACGTGCATATGTTAAGTTCTCTGAGTTTTACTGGCATAGCTTCCTATTTTTTTTTTTCAGCAAATATTGCTTCTTGGATAATTTACCAACATCTCAGAAACTCTTGTAGTTGTTATCATAGGTGTTAAGATGTTCTGTGTCTATAGTATGGTCTACCAGGGAAGTTTTGATAATTAAAATATATAGATCCTAAATAAAGTTTTGCTTTGCTACAACATATATCCATGACATTTCTCAAGGTAATAAGAACACTATATCATTCTTCCTAAGAAGTTGTAATTCCTAGCCTGTCTTTCTAAATGGGACCTTATATCCTCATGTCTTAAAAATTTATGTACTAAGCACTAAAATAAGCAAATAACACCTGAATCACAGATTTTTTTTCTTTTTTTTTGAGACAGAGTGCCAGATGTCACCCTGGGTAAAGTGCCATGTCGTCATAGGTCACGCAACCTCAAACTCTTGGGCTTAAGCGATTCTCTTGCCTCAGCCTCCCAAGTAGCTGGGACTACAGGCTCCCACCATAAAGCCCAGCTATTTTTTGTTGTTGCAGTTGTCACTGTTGTTTTTTTCAGCTGGTCTGGGCTGGGTTCAAATCTGCCACCCTTGGTGTATGTGGCTGGCGCCCTGCTGACTGAGCTACGTACGGGAGCCGCCCCGAAGCACAGATTTTCATCTACCAAATTTCAGTATTTTCAGTGTTTCTTATAGTAAAATATGACAGTATGAAGCCCTCTTAGATAATTGAAGTTGGCTCTCTATCTGTAGATTCAAACAATCACAGACTGAAAATAATTTTTTAAAAATGGAGAGTGGTGTCTGTACTGAACACACATAAGACCTTTTTTCTTAAACAATATAACTTACATAGCATTTACTTTTGTAGTAGCTATTATAAGTAAACTAGAGATGATTTAAAGTACAAGGGAAGAAATACATAGGTCTTATACAAACACTACACCATTTTACTTGAGCATCCTTGCAAGTGGGTATCTGTGGAATGGGTCCTGGAACCAATGTCCTGCAGATTCCAATGGAAGACTTCACTGTTTTTCAACAGCTTTTTATCAATTTAGAAATTATTTTTAATACGGATTCTGTCATTTAAATAAACAGCTCTAAAATTTTGTTAGGACTGCTAAACTAATTTTAATGGCTGAAGTCTATCATTTCAACATAGATTTATATAATAAAAGCTGGGATAAAGAATGCCATTTACCTATTGTCGGGAACAATAAATCTTTCAAAATCCTCCCTAAATACATGCCTTTTATAAAATTGATTAAGGAAACCAAGAACCCCAAGATCTTTTTTTTTTGCAGTTTTTGGCCAGGGCTGGGTTTGAACCCGCTACCTCTGGTATATGGGGCCAGCGCCCCACTCCCTTGAGCCACAGGCACTGCCCACCCCAAGATCTTTATTCTCTCTTCCACACACATATTTTATAATAGTCCAGGATGAACATTCAACGTTAAAAAATCCATGCTTCCAACATTGCGAACACTTAATTTTGTTCATACCATACCTCTAATTTAATTTCATTCAACACAAGCTCTTCTCAGAAAATAATTTGTATATACAGTCATTTAAAAGGAAAGCTACCTTATTATTATTATTACTTTTTGGGGCAGTTTTTGGTCAGGGCTGGGTTTGAACCCACCACCTCTGGCATATGGGGCAGGCGCCTTACACCTTTGAGCCACCTGTGCCACCCTACCTTATTTTTTTATTATTTATTATTATTATTATTTTTTAATGAGACAGTCTTGCTGCTGCTGAGGTTGGAAGTGGTATGGTACAAGTACAGCTTCCTGCAAACTCAGGAACTCTGAGGCTCAAGCAATCCTTCTGCCTCAGCCTCCTGAACATCTGGGTCTCTACAAGCATGGACCACCATGCCCAGCTAATGCTGGGAGGGTGGAGGCCAAGGGTACAGACAAGTCTCACTATTTTGCCCAAGCAGTGTTTAACTCCTGGCCTCAAGGGATCCTGCCATCTCAGCCTCCCAAGTGCTGGGATTACAGGCATTGAAGGCCAGAGCCACCTTGCAGGGCAGGACCCCTAGGGCCATTTTGTTAATACAGGTACCAACACCACAGCTAGGAACAAAGTGAGGAAATGATAGAGAGAAGCAGCAAACCAGGGCCTATGAGACTTCCTTTGCACAGAACACAGCTGAAAGGCTATGAAGGCAGAAAATAAACTTCTTATCAAGGAAGAATCTGCCATAAAGCTCTCTGTGGTGGCAGTACATATAGTTCCCAGAAAGCAAAGGAAAACTCAGTAGGGTTACAAAGCATTATGTACCTAAATTAATGCAACGAATGTTATTTCTAAGTTATCATCACTACCAAAGAGACTATTGGAGTTAAAAATAAAGTCAAGTCTTCATACAACTACTATTTGCCTGGTTAAGAATTACTAAGATGAAATGTTTCTTAACATTTACCACATCATGAGAATTCTCTTGATACGGGCATACAGACAATCCAATGCAAAGACCCAGGCCCCAGTAATCTAGAGAAAGGAAATGATACTAGAACTTCTCAGTGATGAAAAAAAAAAAAAATGATAACAGTAAATATACTGTACCAACTGCTTATAGGAAGGTACCATTCTAAGCACTTCATACGCATTATCTTTTAATCTTTTTAATAACCAGATGACAAAGATATTATTACTATTATTCCCATTTTATTACAGTGTAGAATGGTAAAACAGACAAGTCAGTTAATGTTACCAAAGGACAGCTAGCACGGGCAGGAGCTAGATTCAAACTCAGGCAGTGTAGCTCACAGACAATGCTCTTAAGTAGTAGTTACTGAGAGAGCTAAAGGCACAGTCAAGAGTGAAGGCTGACAAGAAGAGGGTATAACATGGAATATGAATATGCACTTTTATAAAGGTTTAGGGTCTAAAAGAAAATATATACAGGAAACCACCTAATTTATCATTACCTTTTCTACTAGTGTCTTCATATTTTATATGAATATCTAAAGCTTTCAACAAGTTTGTCTGTCACAATTTAGGGTAACCCAATACCACCAAGAATATGCCTACAACCTAAATGATACATGTCAATAAAGACAGTCAGCTACAGATAATTATTTAGTTTATCAACAATTCCTCCAAAATATAGGGGAGAGAAAGGGGGAAGAGGGAGGACTACTGGCGAGATCTCACTTAATGTGCACAACATAAGGGTGGTCAGCAAGACCCCTGGGTGAAGGGCTTGACTAGAACTTGAACTTTACCTTAGAACTATAAACAATGTAACCTAAATATTTGTACCCTCAAATTAATTTGAAATAAATAAATAAGAATTCCTCCAAAACATAAGAGGGTTATAAAATTACCATCTCCAATTCCCTCCACCCCCGCCCTTAACTCTGTATCTCACAATTCTCTAGATGGCTACTTTGCAGGCAACCACTTTCATATGACATTTTTAAAAGTTATACCGATTTTCATCAAAATACAGGCTGATTACCCCTAATCTGAATATTCAAAATCTGACATGCTCCAGAATCTAAAACCTATGGAGCACCCTCTTCATGCACAAAAGCTTATCTGAGCATTTCAGATTTCAGACTTTCAAATAAGGGATGCATAACCATTAAGTATTATTGCAAATATCCTCAAATGCAAAAAATAAAAATAAAAAGAAATCTGAAATACCTCTAAGTCCCAAGCATTTTGGGTAAAAAATAATCAACCTGTATTTAAAAATATTTTACTAATAAAGTTAACACCTTTAAAAGATCAATTCAAAAGTGTGTCTAACACAACAAATTTAATTGTCAAATTACCATAAAGATCTGAAATTATCATAAAGATTTATCTGCAAAATTTTAGAAGTTACTCTCTTCAAAATGCTTTCTGAATAGAAGTGGCTATTAAGGTACTCTCTCTCTCTCTTTTTTTTTTTTTTTTTTTTGAGACAAAGCCTCTATTTGTCGCCCTCAGTAGAATACCATGGCATCATAGCTCACATCAACCTCAAACTCTTGGGCTTAAGTGAGTCTCTTGCTCAACCTCCCAAGTAGCTGGGACTACAGGCGCCTGCCACAATGCCCTGCCATTTTTTTTGTTGTTGTTGCAGTTGTCATTGTTGTTTAGCTGGCTGGGGCCAGGCTTGAACCTGCCGGCCTTGGTGTATATGACTGGCTCTGTAAACACTGTGCTATAAGCGCTGAGCCAAGGTACCCAATCTCTTATCCACAATCCTTGGAACTAGCTACATTCCAAATTTTGTAGTATTTCAGATTCTATAAAGGTACCAGTATATCTGCTATATATTATGGAGTATCAAACGGTATGGGCAGCATGCTATAATCAAACATTTCTGCATCAAAAAAAGTGACTATTCACCATGAGATCATAAACAGTCTCACATTAATTCAGGTTAAGCTTTTGATGCCACGTGAATTATAAAAATTTTCAATTTTCAGATTATTTTGAATTTGGGAACCGTGAAATGTGCCTTTATCTCTAAAAATAAACTGTTAAAAAAATTAGGAAAAAATAAGAGAACAAGAAAAATCTACTTACTGTCTTATTTTTATCTTACTGATTAGTAGTTTTTAATATAACTACTCACCTACCACTCCTTGAAACATTCTGAGTCCTGGCTTCCATAATACCATTTTCTTTGATTTTACTCCTACCTTAAGGACAATCACCTGACAATTTCTAAGTACTGGGGGTTTTCAGGCTGAGCATAATGGCTCATGCCTATAATCCTAGCACTCGGGGAGGCTGAAGCAAGTGGATTGAGCAAGTTGGAGACCTTGTCTCTAAAAAATAGCCCAGAGTTGTGGCGGGCGCCTACAGTCCCAGCTACTTGGGAGGCTGAGACAAGAGAATCACTTAAGCCCAAGAGTTTGAGATTGCAGTAAATTCTGACGCCATGGCACTCTACCAATGGTGACAAAATGAGATTCTGTCTAAATAAATAAATAAATATTGGGACTTTTCAAGTTCATCCATTTTTTTTCAAATCAAGAGTCTACCATGTACCAGGCAGGCACTCCTTTAAGTGGTTAGATACATCAGTACTGCTTTAAACGCTCTTCTCTCAGCCATCAGTTCTGGGGAAACTAGCTATGCTATCTATCTTTTTCATTCTTAGTACTGTACCACCTTTATACTGACAAATCTCAAATTTCTATGTCTAGCCTCTTCTCCCAGGGTTCCAAACTCAAAGTCTCTTCTCAGTCTTTCCACCTGAATTCAACAAAGGTCTCCAACATAACAATCAAAATGGAGCTCTTAATTATTCTTCCCAATCTCAATGAATGGTATTACACCTTACCCAACTGCTAAATCCAAAAATTTAGGAGTCCTCCTTTATTTGTACAACCAATCTCCCAAACCTAACTCGATTTCCAATCCACCAGTAAGTTCTATTGGTTTTACTCCTCTAACCTCTCTTAGATGTGTCCATTTCAATCCAAAATGCAATCTCTACATTTTATGTGGATAAATATGCATTCAACTCTTGCTTCCAGCCCACATTCTACTACTCCTTACCAATTTTAGGAGAATAATCTCTACTGAAAAATCTTCCAAAAGCTTTCCACTAAAAGTCAAGTCAAAATCTCTTACTACAGGTAGGGTGTGATAACTCACACCTATAATCCTAGCACTCTGGGAAGCCAAGGCAGGTAGGTGTTGAGCTTAGGTGTTCAAGACCACCAGACCCCCATTGCAACTAAAAAAGTAGAAAAAAAAAAAAAAAAAAACTAGCCAAGCTTAGTGGCACTGTGGGCACCTAAAGTCTCAGCTACTAGGGAAGGTGGGACAAGGGGGTCACTTGAGCCCAAGAGACAGAGGTTGTGATGAGTGATGACGATGCCATGGCACTCTACTCAGGGTGAGAGAGTAAGACTCTGCCTAAAAAAAAAAAAAAAAAAAAAAAAGTCCTCTTACCACAAAGTCTGGTGAGGTCTCTCCCTTTACTGCCTAACTCAGCAGGTCATGGTTCTCCAACATCTTCCTCTTGACTTCCTGTTAAATGTACCAAGTTCTAATTACCTGTCCCTTCCAATTTATGACATCTTTTAGGAAAAACTCTTTAAAGCGGGTCCATTTTCTTCCTTCAGGCCTTCCCTTGTCTGATGACTTATCAAAGGTCCTCTCTCTTTTATTCTCTGGCATAGTCTTTCTTCCTTCTTAGGACTTAAACAATCTTTTCTCTACTTGACACATAGTAGGGTTTTTAAGTCCATTTGACATTTCTGAACCCAAAGCTAACTTCATGAACAAGATAGTCAGACTTCTATTAAAAAAGAGGAATGATGCTTATTACCCAGCACCTTAGACTTGTTTTAAATCTGATCTCATCAAAGTTTCAATGTTACTAACATTCTCTAAGACAGCGGTTCTTAACCTGTGGGTCACGACCCACAGGAACTGTATTAAAAGGCCACAGCATTAGGAAGGTTGAGAACCATTGCTCTAAGAGGTTTTCTCCCCCAACTCCAACTGTTTTCCTTTAAGGATTTATCGACAAAATTAACTGAAGTTTTTGTTAAGGAGAAAAATAATTACTAATAGGTTTTTTCTTTCTTTCTTTCTTTTTTTTTTTTTGCAGAGAAAATTCTATGAAAAGGAAAAAAATCTTTAGATTCCAGATATTGACCTCTCCTTGGCCATTAAAACTAGTTAGTGTGAGAAAGGCAAAGTGGTAGACTGTAACAAATCAAATCCAAAAAGCATACTAATCAGGTGGTACCTGTGGCTCAAAGGAGTAGGGCACCAGCCCCATATACTGGAGGTCTGGAGGTGGCAGGTTGCTACAAACTGCAAAAAAAAAAAAAAAAAAAAAAAAAAAAGGAATTCTAACCTGTTACAATCTATAAAAAACACCAAATGACACCCATCCTGTCTGAAACTCATAGTAGGCTATAAGAATTAGAACAGGCCAGTTTATTTGGCTTACACTTTGGGAGGTCATGGCAGATTTACTGCTTGAGCTCAGAGTTCAAGCCTAGCCTGAGCAAGCCAGAACCACTGCCATTAAAAACAAAAAAAGTAGCTGGAGTTGTGGGCATCTGTAGTTCCAGCTAGTTAAGAGGCTGAGGAAAGAGGATCTCTTAAGCCCAAGAGTTTGAGGTTTCTATGAACTATGATGTCATGGCACTCTATCCCCAGCCACAGAATCAAACTCTATCCCTCCACCCCAAATAGAACATACAGGAAAGTGCTGTCTATAAAAATAAGGAATTAATCATTTATTCATCAATAACTCAAAAAAACACTTCATTTTTTTAATTGAGTTGTTAGAGAAATACAGATATGTAAGCAAAACAGACTCCTTGTCTTCATAAAGCTTACCTATATTCTAATAAGGAAACAAAAGTTAGGAAAAATAAAGCTGTAATATTTATATGAAAGGGGAAAGCCTCTCTAATAAGGTGAAATTTGAAAGGTATGGTAAAGGATTTCTGGGCAAGAGAAGTCAAACATGGGATAATCGCAGTCTTATTTTGAGTCATGTCCCACTATATTTAAATAACTGGCATAATTAATATTGGTCTTTATGAACTGCTGCTGTAATTCACTTCACAATCTTAATTTGCCGTCCAAAGAAACAATGACCTATTTCATAGACGATAAAGATTTATACCACAACTAAGAAGAACCCATGCAGTTGTATTAAAGGTTCTCCAGCAAAACACTCTGGCACCATCACTATAATTAAAAATCTAAGAAAATCTGACAATAGTTGGGATACCAGGCAGAATTCCTATAATCTGCTAGAGTCAATTAGGAATATACCAGGAGGCATGATTTACTAACTCTTACGTTTTCTTTTTATATTGTCAAATGTTTTTCTCTGGCCCACCTGTCTCAAAACATTTTGATTATGCATCCCTATGGGAAGAGGAAAAAAATAGGAGCACAGAGCAATTTGTGTATAATTACATTAATTAAGATAGCCCTATTATACTGTGTACATCATAAAACAGACACTAAAAGTGATTGGCCACAATTTTAATTCAAAACAAAGTATAGTTAACATTTCTAAATAAAGTATTAAAAATGTGAAATATTGTACTAGAGCCTAACAGAATTTGGCTCGCTAATTACACTTAAGTAGAAAAAAAATCATATTATTTTAAGACTAGAAAGAATAGAGACTAATTAGCTTTATCATTTTACAGACATTGGTAATTTTCTAGTATATAAAAGAATGAACGTGATATAGGAATAGGTTTTTGGAAACTTTGGAAGCATGAATCAGTAGCTATAGTCAGAGAAGTAGTAACTTCTCTTTCCTTCAAAGGTTTAAGGATAACTCATCCACCAATGTTTGAAGGTTCCCTTGAGATCAGCATTTCAGTTGATCTAATGAAAACTATATGTGCATACTGTCCCAGTGGTAGACATTCTCTGTGCTGTCAAGAGGCTCAGAATGTGCCTAATGGCCCCAGAAAGCCAAAAGGGAGGATTCCTATGGTTATAAGACTTGCTGCTTCTCTCCTTTCCTCTTTCTCTTTCTTTACCAACTAATTAAAACCAGCTAACTTAGACTAGCAGATTTAGGCCCTATTACTACTGATAGGACCCACTTCCAACCCATAGGACCCACTTCCAACCCAATCCATGTTTAAGACATATACAGTATTTCTGGTGTTGAAGCTGCTTTACTTGCATTCCTGCTTTTCAAAAAAAAAAAAAAAAAAAAATTATTGCCACTTTGTTTTTTTTTGAGATGAAGTCTCACTATACCCCCTAGTTAGAGTGCCATGGCATCATAGCTCACAGCAACCTCAGACTCTTGAGCTTAACCGATTCTCTTGCCACAGCCTCCCAAGTAGCTGGGACTACAAGTGCCTGCCACAATGTCCAGCAATTTTTTTTTTTTTCAGTTGCCGTTGTTTAGCTGGCCCAGGCTGGGTTCTAACGCACCAGCCTTGGTGCATGTGGCTGGTGCTGTAACCACTGTGCTACCGGCGCTGAGTCATTGTGCCACTTTTATAAATGGACATAATAGGTTTTTTTGGACATAAAAATGTAATTTTGGGGGGCGGCACCTGTGGCTCAGTGGGTAGGGCGTCGGCCCCAGCCAAACTGCAACAAAAAATAGCCAGGGGTTATGGCGGGCACCTGTGGTCCCAGTTGCTTGGGAGGCTGAGGCAAGAGAATCGCCTAAGCCCAGGAGTTGGAGGTTGCTGTGAGCTGTGACACTATGGCACTCTACCGAGGGCAATAAGGCGAGACTCAGCTTCTAAAAGGAGAAAAAAGTAAAATGTAATTTTTGGAATTAACTGTGCAAAGCTCAGCATGCTGTCACATATTAATTAGCATTACAGCTATCAAATTTAATAACCTCTTAAAATATTTTAACTCCCCTCTGAACTCAGAGAATACCTGAAATGTAAGCAACTAAAAACTCCACTCTAAAACAAACAAACAAAAAACAAGCCAAAGAAGAAACAAGGGCAAAAGACAGATAACATAACCATCTAGAGATTTCCAAACTTCATGCTGCCCCTGGAATCAGGGTTGCTCCCACTGTCTCAACAAAGGCTCATCACAAATGGGCCCAGGAACAGACAAATGTTTACAAAACTGCTATTTAAGTGTAACTCCTGGTTCTTGAGTTCAAGCCTAATGAGAAGAAGTCATAAGCAGCTTACTCCATCCAACCTCATCACTGCCAACAGCAATTGACAGCCACAAGAAACCTTAGTTTCCCGTTATATCTTTTCCCCATACCCCAAATCCTGACAAGAATAAATCTCAAAACTTAGAAACAATTTAAAAAAATTAACATATACATAAGGTTTCCTTTACAATTGGATGGGGGAATACAGGGCAATAATAACCCAAATTATGCCAGGTAGTTCAAGCTAAAATTAAAATGTACTTCCATCCCCACCCCTCCACAATGGCACAATATCAAATCAATTTATAGCACACCTATGTGGTCCTTTAAAAAATGTTATTTTGGGGGCCAGGCACAGTGGCTCACAACTATAATCCCAACACTTGGGAGGCTGAGGCATATGGACTGCCTGAGCTCACAGGTTGGAGACCAGCCTGGGCAAGAGCAAGACCTTGTCTCTACAAAATAGCTGGGCATTGTGGTGGGCACCTGTAGTCCCAGCTACTTTATTTGGGAGGCTGAGGCAAGAGGAACGCTTGAGCCCAAGAGTTTGAGGTTGCTGTGAATTGTGACGCCATGGCACTCTACCAAGGGCAACAAAGTGAGACTGTCTCCAAAAAAATAAAATAATTTTTTTTAAAAAACACATTTTTTAAACAGGGCTATTACAATTTTGTCCTAGCTATCAAAGATCAGACAAATTAGATTTCTGTAAGATTTCAGATTTTCCCGCAGACAACATAAGTGGTTATTTTACATAAAACAGGCATTAAAAAAAGATCAGTCCTTGCTAAGTAAAAAGATGGTACGCACATTTTCAATTAAAGTCATATTTATGCTGAGCTGGTCTCATCTACCTGTCTAAGACAGTGACTTGCAACACACCAAATGTAGGAAATAGTTCCAAAGTCTTTATTGCTTTGCACAGATCAGATGATATTTTTAGGTCACAGAGCCTAGCTTCTTTGTTAAATTTTGAACTTTCTTCTCTCAGGAGTAACCACCCAGAAATTATTTACCAAGTTAAAGTCTTTGTGAAATCTGTGGAACAGGCTATTACTCCAATGAGTATAATTTAGAAGGGCACAGTAAACAGATTTAGAGATTTAATGTTACTGCCATAATCCAAACTAGAGAACACTTAAAATTAAATTATCTGACTTTTATCATTCACTGTACTGTGGATTTAAGCTGAACCGATTAGAACATTTACTACTTTTGCACTACTCCTCAAAGTTTTCCTACACCAGGATTCCTAGGAACAGCCTTCACAAACCAAATGCCAATGATCTCCTAAACCTCCCAAGCAGAATCTATTCCCAGATCGAACAAAGAGCAACAAAGGAGTGGGTGGTAACCAGGCAAGTTAGGACCCATCGAGTCTGGTCTGAAACACAAGCAGTAACAGCCCCACCTTTCCCTACCACCTTCTCTGACTTCCTGCGAAGACTATTTGCCTCAAACTGGAAAACTCTTAATTGTTGTCATTGAAGAAATGAAGCCTTCCCATTTGAATCCTGAGAAAGCGGCGCTCAAAGAACCCCACGAACAAAGGGGAGGGTGGGAGCCCACGCAAAACACAGGTGTGACAGCACCACTCGCCGGACTCGGGCCCGCAGCCCCAGTCACTACTCTGCAGCACCGATCCGGGTAGAGGGGCCCTAGGTGAGAACGGGAGACGAGAAAGAAGAACCGAGGAGAGGGGAGGGGAGCGAGAGCGGAGGGGGAAGGGAGAGGGGTCGGAGGGGCGGAGCTCTCGCGGCCGCGGGGCTTTGTGTAAAGCCCGGGCAGAAATTTTGACTCCGGGGGAGGGGTGGATGGAGAAGGCAGGAGCAGGGAACCCCCAAACCTGCGCCGCCACGAGTGGGGGGCGGGAGCGCCGTGAAGCAGGACCGTCCCCCTCGCCACTACCACTAAGCCAGGGTAGGCCGGCGCTGTCCCCGACGCGGCCACCCTCGGGGCTGCGGATCGCACGGCCGGAGGGCATGAGGCAGGAGGCAGGCGGGACGTCCTGCCGGTTCCCACCCGCACAGAGTCCGCGGGAGCCCCTCAGGGACCAGGGTCTCCCGCCGTCCGCATCGGGTCGGGAATGGGTTAAGATGCGGCCAAACGTCGGTCCCTCCTTCTTCCCACCCCTCAGCACCAGCGCCCACTCGCGACGGCGGCCCCCGGCCTCTCACCATCGTAGTAGTAGCAGACTTTTTTCTTGCCGCCTCCTTGACTGTACGCCATGGGTTCCCCGGCCACCGCCGCCTCCGGGCTCGAGTCCTCCTGCTGCTGCTGTCGCCGCGGCTCGGCTGAAGAGAGAAGCGTTAGGGGAAAGGTGGAGGTGGCAGTCCCGCGGGAAGGGCAGGTCGGAGGGCGGAGCGGAGGGGGCGCCGAGAGGGCTCGGTACCGCCCGGCCGAGGGGCCGAGAGCGCAGAGCGGGGGATGGCAGCGGCGCCAACTCGCGACACTGGGGAGGGGGAGGGGGCCGCCAAACCACCTCCGGAGGCCGCAGGGAGGTGGGGCGCGTCCATGTGGCCTCCACGGGGGAAGAGGGAGCCCGGCTAGAGAAAGAGGCCTCTTCAGGCTCGGGATAAGAGGCCTTCTAATGATGAACAACTTGCACAGGGCGGCACCGTACACCGTTTTAAAATGCGAAAAAAGGCAAGTATTCGCCCTGCGAGCAGGTAAAGGAAGCGTGAAGCCGGGCTGACATCCTCCCCCCCGACTCTGCGAACAGTGGTTGTGCCTATCCGGAGTCTGCGCAGTCGGTGCCTCTTCAACCGTAGCCTTGGCGGTCTAGACCCCCTCCGCGCCGTCCCACGCTGCTCCCCTCCCCCACTGTCGCGAAGCTCCCGCCGGAGCCGACCACGTGCCGCGTGCGGGGCCCGGCGAGCCCCCTCTCACTCCTGGGCTGTGCCCTGCGGCTTCTGTAGCTTGTTGCTTGGTTTTCTCGTTTATCTTTTGGTTTTTGTTTTGTTTTGTTTTTAACTGATGATAACTCTGAGATGTTGACTTTTTAAGAGGACCCATTAAGGACACTATGGGGAGAGAGTGTGCTTTCCCGGCTTGAATAAGCGTTTATGGAACTCATTTATGAGGCACGGTTCTAAGCATTGGAGTTACAATATATTCCATTGATATGTATAATAAAGAGTTAATATCATTTAAGGCTTCCAAGAACGGAATTTAAGTATTACTGTATTTGTATTCCTTTGTGGTTGGGGTAGGTTAAGGAACAGGGTCCTTTCTACTGCTAACTTTTGGTCTGGGGATTTGTACTCCAAACTTAACACATCTAGCTATTCCACCGACTATACTGCTTAACGTTTCTGGCCAGACTCTGGAAGATTATAGAGTAGAAAGCTAACAGAAAGGACTTCGTCAAAAGTCTTGGAAAGCTATGAATACATGTGTCCCTGTGTTCAATAAATTGTTTACCAAACATCTACCCTAAGCCAGCCACCTTGCAGGAGAGAGGTGAGTGGCTAACAGCCAGCTCTGAAGCATTGGTCCCAACTACTGCATGATTTGCTGTCTCCCCCAATCCACGCACTCTCCTGCACCCCATCAAAATAAAGGAGCACCTTTGCAATCACTACCAACTACTAAAAATATATTTTTTAAAGTGCTATTTGATGTCAAAATTCCCAACGGTATTTATGCTTCAAGCAGCAGTTTTCCTGTACCTCACACCCAAGAGAGTTAGAAAAATTAAGTTCAGGGTGATAATCCCTATTGCCTACCCCCAGAAGAGCCCCCCAATCTGTATTTTTTAATAAGACCCCAGGTGACTGATGCAGTTGGTACAGGAATTACAGTGGGAGAGACTCTGGCAAAGTTAATTACATGGTGTTGACTTTCTAAGTTTTGCCCTATCAAGTCCAAAAACAGCTGGAAAGATTCTCAGAGCAAAGTAAATTTAGTAGAAACTAATGTATTTCCCCAGAGCCTACAAAGTGAATTCTGAAATCAAACTTGATTTTCTTGGGGAAGAGTTCCCTGACCTCCTCCTCCAGCCCCCCTTGACTGTTCTGCATGCCATGTCCCTTGCATCCCTTTAGCTCACCACTTAACCATGTTACAGTTCCTCAAAACTTCTCTGAATGTCGTAAGAGAAGGGACCAAGTCTGTCTTGCACATAATTGTTTCTCTAATGTCTGTGACTTCCAGCAAGCCACTTAAACCTTTTTTTTTGTCCAAACTGCCTTATCTGTAAAATGGGCGGTATTACTTGGAGGGCAATTTCTTACATGAATATTGAGAAGCTCAAATAAAAAAAACTAATTTGGAATAATTTTTAAACAACTATATGAAAATAAGGGATTATTAATGATCATTATAATAATAATAGCAATAATTGTCATTACTGTTTTGTACCCACAGCACTCAGCCTGAAATTTCTGAGAAGAGCCTGGACATATCTTTTGATTGGTTAGGAAACTTGTCATATTGTTGTTTATTTAACAATTTTAAACCACTAGAAACAAATTATTTCACCCTTAGAAACTGGTATAGGGGAAGGATTTTTATCCAGTGATAAGAGCTGGCCTTGAGAATTATGTCCCTGAACATCTGTAATGAACTTGAGGTTATCAGACCTAAAGGCAGCATCGGTTTCATTTACCATATTCCAGCTCTCTATCACACCTTTCTAAATAAAGAGCAGTAGACAATACGTAGTAAAAAGAAACAAGTTGAGAGCATAGATAATTCATAAAATACATAATTAAGGATTGTCTTTTTTCCTTAACCTCTTTTTCTTTAGCTTCTGCTCTGTCTGTAGAAACTTATTATTATTATTTTGGTTTTTAAAGATATTCAGTGCTTTGAGATTATTCAGTAAAATGATCTATTAAATGTAAATGGATTATATAGAAACAGGATTATTTAGAAACTGATGGCCTCAGCTATACTAAAAATTAAACCCTGGCTCGGTGCCTGTAGCTCAGTGGCTAAGGCGTGAGCCACATACCCTGGAGCTGGCGGGTTTGAATCCAACCCCGAGCCAACTACAAACAAAAAATAGCTGGCTTTATGGGGGGGCACCTGTAGTCCCAGCTACTTGGGAGGCTGAGGCAAGAGAATCGCTTAAGCCCAAGAGTTTGAGGTTGCTGTGAGCTGTGACTCCGTGGAACTCTACCCAGGGTGACAAGGTGACACTCTGTCTCAGAAAAAAAAAAAAAAAAAAATTAAAACCTGAGGTGTGGTGGCTCATGCCTGTAGTCCTAGCACTCTGGGAGGCCAAGGCTAGTGGATTGCCTGAGCTTTGGAGTTCAAGACCAGCATGGGCAATAGTGAGACCCCTGTCTCTAAAAATAGCTGGGTTTTGTGGTAGACGCCTGCAGTTCCAGCTTCTGGGGAGGCTGAGGCAAGATGATTGCTTGAGACCAAGAGTTTGAGGTTGCTGTGAGCTATGATGCCATAGTACTCTACACAGGGCAACAAAGTGAGACTGTTTCAAAAAAATAAAAATTAAAATTAAACCCTGCTGACAACTGTAACAGATAGTTTCATTACTATAAAAGATTTTAGTGTTCATACAAGCTTGTTTCTACTCAAAGGAAATTTAGATTTCTTAGTGTTAAAAATCTGTGTAGCAATTCCATAAGGTAACAGAGATGCATCATGGCATACTAGGGTATTGTCACAAACTAATAAACCAGCCTCAGGCTGAATTCTGATCTTCTAACCTTGTTGCCTATGTTTACACAGTACTACAAGCTGTAACTCATAAATCTGAATAGCATCACTAAAACATGATAGATTATAGTGCAATTTTGAGTGGTACATTTGTGTAACAAAATTTCAAATTGCCTATTTACATTCAAAATGTATTTTTGAACTGTAGATTAGCTACTGTATTACTCAGTTGGGTTAAACCATTCAGGCCATTCCTGTTACCTTGTTAAGTTCCGGTTTCCTTTTCTATAACACAGTCTAGTGCAAGTACAGATATTTTCTGGACTCTTCATGTTGACGTATGGGAATTGGGGTTCATGGCAGCAGCATAAAAAATAGCACTGATACTCTTGCCACTGCTACTACTGTAAGTAATGAATTATCCTTTACTTCAAAACAGGAGTCTTGTTTCCAATACCAGCATGTTAAACTGGTTGGCTGTCTTGTTGGCTTGCAAATAGGGTAAAATTTCAGACACTTCACGTTTCTTGGCAGGTTTTTGGTGATGAGGATAGGGTGCTGGCAGAGACATGGCCATCTGGCAAAGGAAACTGGGCTTTGTCTCCCAACTAAGATAATTTGAGGAAAGTCCGTGGGAATTGGTAGTGACTATTTTAACCAGATTGTATAGCCAACTGAAAAATAAATGGTTTTCCACTTTATTGCCTAATAATGAGGAGAGAACAGGGGAAGAATTTGTTGCTGAATACCAGGAAGTAGACTTATAGACAGTGCTGTCAACCTGTGCTCTGAGACTCATGCTA
Organism: Loris lydekkerianus; assembly: GCA_963574355.1. Lineage (NCBI taxonomy): Eukaryota > Metazoa > Chordata > Mammalia > Primates > Lorisidae > Loris > Loris lydekkerianus. Next base: position 108,488 of record CAUYPK010102641.1, read on the forward strand.
ATCCTAGAAGGGGGCTTCACCAATTAAGATTGACACTTCTTTCTAGGGACACCTAAGGACTACACTTCTTACATGGAAGCAAGACATTAATTTCTCTTCTTCTGGGATCACAATAACTTGTACCCTGGGTATGCTCATAACAGACTTTCAAGTTTTTAAGGAACTTGGAATAGATCACATAGCCCTCAGATTAATGTGGGAATCTCTCTAACATAAGACTTCCCTTAGTTACTTGGAGGAACTCTCCAGAGGGAAAACTGACTCATTTATGTGCACTTTGTGGTTGGTTGTCTCAATGATGAGAGTCAGTTAAGTAGAAAAGGTAGTAAGAAATTTGTCCCTGAGTTGAACTAAAGCGATCAGAGATATCTCCTGGGGCTTAGAAGACAACACCTTAACTCACTGGCCAGAGTTGTTATAGATAATAGAATTGCCCTAGGTGTCATATTCTGAACCATCCCTAATAATATATTGATCAATGCCTCAGACCAAGAAGAAAGGTCAGACTAGAGCCTGAAGGGGAAAGCCATTGCATTCTAAGGTAGACCCTGGTAGTTTGTGGACTATTGAAACTGTGGAGTTCATGATTGAGGTCAGTACTGCAGATTGGCCTCATCTGTATATGGGATGTTGTTTAAAGTGCCTTAATTGCTGTATGACACAAATGGAATGAAGCCTCTATTGGTCAGATTAATAAGACTAGTGAATTAAATTTGAGTTCTGCCAACAACATGTTAGAAGAGGCTGATCATTCTTGGCTCTAAGTATCCTCTGCACATTCCTACTCAGTAACACCAGATTGCAAGTCATCTCTGTCTCCTGAGACTGAGCAGTTTCTGTAGCTAGACACATAAATAGATGAACAGGCCATGGTGACCATATCATGACTTATCGGGTATCTGCTGGCCATCATGGTAAGGAAGGAAGACTGTATTTCTTGCTCAATGAGTTTGGGGCCAGGCACAGTGGCTCAAACCTGTAATCCTAACACTCTGGGAGGCTTGAGTAAGAGCAAGACTCCGTCTCTACTAAAATTAGAAAAATTAGCCAGGTGTTGGGGCAGGCACCTGTAGTCCTAGCTACTCAGGAGACTGAGGCGAGAGTATTGAACCCAGCAGTTTGAGTTGCTGTGAGCTAGGCTAATGCCATGGGACTCTAGCCTGGGCAACAGAGTGAGAGACCCTATTGCAAAATAATAATAATAATAATAATAATAATAATAATAATAATAAGTATGGGCCCAAGTATCTGCAACCCACTAAGTGTGTGAGTATCATCCGGGTCGGGCAAGAGGAACCAGCACACATATGCTGATGCTCATGCTGTTTTGGGTTCTGTGAGCAATAAAGTACTTTGTTTCTGAACCAGGATTCTTGAGATTTCTGCCAGCATCCGTGAAACTTGTAGAAGATTAATTTATTAGCCCACAAGAGGGATAAAATCTCAAATGCTTCACAGTTCATGACATACAGTCATCCCTTCGTATACAAAGGGGATTGCTTCCAGGACACTCCTTCCTTCTCCCACTTTAGACATAGGCCAAAATCCACGTATGTGCAATTCCTGCAGTCAGCTCTATGGAACCTGCCTATGTGAAAAGTAGGCCCTCTGTATACCTGGTTTTTGCATTCAGGGAATACTGTCTTTTCGACAGTGTATGAAAAAAAAATCTCTTGCAGTTCAAATGTGTGTTGTTTAAGGGTCACCTGTAAATACCAAAGCACAGTTAGAGATGAGAAATTGTTCCTTATACCATAAATCCACAGGTATTTTATATCCAAATTAGGACGAACCCTAGATTTTTGTTTATGATCATAGGTGGAAAGCTGAGAATATTCCTAGGAATTTACACATCAACTTTGGGTAGATATAATTGGAAAACTACATCAGACTGGTGCTTAACAGAAAAATCAATATACTCTCCTCTCATTTGTGCTAATGTTAATATGAAAAAGTTGAAATACGGGGTGGTGCCTGTGGCTCAAGGAGTAGGGCGCCAGTCCCATATACCAGAGGTGCCGCGTTCAAACCCAGCCCTAGCCAAATGAAAAAAAAAAAAAAAAAGGAAAAGTTGAAATATTAATTGAAAGCACTTGAATAGAATCATAAACGATTGAAGGTTCATCTTCTTCTTGTGAATACAGAATGCTAGTAATCCAGACCAATATTTCTCAGCTGCAGTGGACGTTAGATTATGGCAAATGACCTTATCCTACCTTTTCTTTCTCTTTTCTAATTGACCTTGTTTTCCTTTTCTTTCTTTCTTTCTTCTTTTTTTTTTTACTTCTACATTTATTTATTTATTTTTTTAAAGTTCAAGGATTTTTTCATTTCTAATTTATTTTTTATTATTATTTTTTATTAAATCATAACTTTGAACATTGATGCATTTATGGAGTTCAGGGTACTGCTTTGATATACAATGTGAAATGCTTACATTGAACTAAGTAACACATCCATCACAATTATATTCATTACTTAATAGTTTTAAAATGTACCATTGAATCATGCACATTAGGTGAGGTCCCTTCAAATACC